>NMRB01002051.1:38573-51527 GCA_002633025.1 Notospermus geniculatus | reverse complement strand
AAAAAAAAACTCTTGTATTAATACCGATAGTTAATATGTATATCACATGTTAGGTGTTTTGTTTTGTATTTGTTTTGCACTAAATAAAGAGTTTAAAATAAAAAAAAAAAAAGATCACCAGCCGAGTCACCGTGAATATACTCGCGGTGATTCGCGGTGACTCGCGGGCCAAGTGGAGACAGGGCTTTACTCTCCATACATCTGCCCTCCAAATGCAATTGTCTGTGAGATGAAAAATCCCAGATGATCATAGATGGGGTCGGCTCGATGAAAATCCTGCTTCTTCTACGTGTACATAAGCTGTACTTCCACCTATCCCAAACCCACCAAAACCCCAGGTTTCTTGCGTGTACACCTATTTTTTGCTGTGTTAATAGACCCGTGTTTGAAAACCCCGTGTTTATTAGACCCGCCGAGCTCGCCAGGGCTACTTCAGACACGTGTGTCACCCGGGGCTTTTAGATTGGTGTTAAGCGCAATAAATTCGGCAATTACTTGCTGTCAAACTCGGCGACAGATGGCGCGGTAAGGGTGTTGCGTATTGCGCATGCGCTATGAACCAAAAACCCGGCGAAATTAGAGCCGCAAGCGCGACCTCTCTCGCCGTGTTTAATAGTAACTAATGAAATGTACTGAAAATAGGTGTAAGCGCGTGGCGGGATTTTTTCAAGCACGGGCAAGACCCGGGTCTCGAAAAACCACCAATTTGGGATACGTGGAACTAAGGTTATAGTTTTGAGACAACTGCATGTTCCTACTTTCATTGCAAATGTGCTGGTACATATTTTGAAGTGAAAAACAGGTGCTAGTCACAGAAACAACGAAACCCATTTCAATTCTCTCGCCCATAATCCAACACCAAACGGTGGAATACGTCAGGAAAGTTACGCGTGCGCAGCCATAGAAGGCGGGAGTCTAGACATCAGGCACTGTAATTCATTGTATGTTTTCTGAAAAAGCAGATTCCTCTGGCACAGGGAAAATGACAATGGAAGAGGTCTCGATATTAGCTGTTACCAAAAACTCAGATATAAAATGTCCGTACAAGAAAGTCTATGCCGACGTCTTTTATTTATATATGTGCGGGATAACGCCAGTTGTACTCATCGGAATTGTATTAAATACCCTCAATCTGGCCGTTTTGCGCATGCGTGTACTGCGCAGCGGTTCCACTGCTATTTTTTTACTACGTATTATTGCCGGAAATGACCTCTGCTACCTTACCACCTGTCTCATCTATTTCTCTTTCCGACATTTGTTCCTTTACTCTACCCGACCTTTGGGTGTCTTTACTATGCGAGACCCCGATATAGTACCGGAGATATTTTATGCAACGCAGCCAATATATCTTATGACACTGCAGGTAAGAAATTGGTTGATTGTGCTCACAACGTTCGAGAGATTCTTGAGCATAGTTTTCCCTCTGTGGGCCAGAGCTCACTCAAACAAAAAGAATGTCGGAAGAGTTGCCATGTTTGTCATAAGCGTTTCCGTTGTCTGTTTTTTGCCAAAATACTGGTCGTTGGGTCTTGAACATAGAATAAATCGCTGCACGGATCACCTGGAAACAATGGTCCGAACTAACGACTGGGAACGTACGTACGGACAGCTTATCTATACATTATCGGTATTGCGTTCGGTCCACTCATCCTTATCTGTGTTCTGAACACAGCGTTAGTAATCGCACTGAGGCGAGCGCTGAAGAGAAGGACCCTGCTGAAGGCCAAATCCGGAGCACAACCAAAACCAAATCAGGCTGAAAATGACCAACTTCAGGCGACAGTCATGGTCATTTCATTGGCTGTTGTGTTCATTGTTTGTGAGACGCCGGTATGTCTCGATCGGTTTATCCGATTTGCCGGCGTATCATTCTCCGCCGATGATCTTTTTGTGAATTACGCCAGAAAAACTGGGTTGTTGCCTGTCATTTTAGATTCGTCGGTAAATTTTGTAGCGTATGCTATCTCCAACAGAACATTCCGTAATGGCTTTTATGGCGCTAATAAGAATTTAAATTGGTGAAACCGGGGCTGGAGTATACCCAAAGCACCTTTCAAAATAAGTTAGAACTAGCCACTTTATGCTACAGCACATTTCCACCGATTCCACCAAGGATGTGTTTTAGAGGCGTGAACGGGCTATAAAAGGGAAAAGGACGGGTTGTCGGCCGGCGCCCCGAGGACATCTCCAGCGCGCCGTTTTGGTGATCGGAAGAAAATAACCCAGGGACTCTCTTGCGGCGAGTAGCGGCTGAAACCCACCTCGCTAGGGGATCCTTCATAATCCTTGACACGCCCGTCAGGTTCACACCAGCCACCCGTCAGCCCCCACCAGGCACCGACGCAATCAGATCGGACAATTTTTTGTTCTCACTCGGGGGCCCAGATATCCTCCAGACACTGGTCGAAGTCCGACAGGTATCCCGCCAGCCATCACCCACGCGGGTGCGCGACCGAGTCCCCTCTGATGTCCGGCCGATCTACAAAATCACCCGATTGCTGGACGGACAGCGGGCGCCGATCTCGCTGGGACATCGGTGGGGACTGCACGGTATCGGCCAACCATTTGTCATCTCGTCCGAACAAAATCCGACAGACATCGACCGATTACTGGGCAGTATCCCACGGGGTGCCGGTCGAAAACCATCTGATTCAAGGATATGTGAAAGATATGTGGCAAAATCCGTCCATGCCGCAACTTCGCAAGAAACTACCGATGTTAAAGGAGCACGGTATTGGATCTCAAATGCGTTATTAGTCTGCCGACGTAGAGGGAGCCACCTAGCGGCAGTAAGACGAACTACAAAAATGCACTACAAAATGTACGCAGTAAATCGGGTCATTCGCCGAAACGTAATTAGTCCCTTGGGTTGGAGAGTGGCGCGGTGGCGCCGGCTGTCGAGAAAAAGTGGCAATACCGTGGTCCTTTAAGATATTTTTCGGCGGCTGCTAGATTTGTGACTGAGGCATTATGCACCGGTCAATGAGATGTCTGGACCCCCGACCCCGTTCAGACATTCGACTTATTCGGCACTTGAAGGGAAAATGCTCGCCCAGAACTCGACACCGGTGTCGTAGAATGTCATGCCCCCCGATATGAGATGCCCCACAACAATAGATTCTGACGGATTAAGGTCAGCCGGGCACTGACAAACAGAACTTCTGTTACCAGATGTCCCCTGATCAACAAAAGAAGCAGGCATCTGATATCGGGGGCATTACATTCTATGACACCTGTTCACCCGCAACCAGTAGCACCAGTAGCACCAGGAATTCGACACTGCTTGTTTCTTCAACAGTCAGGAGCTCGCCTTTCCTTCACCAGCAGTTTAGTGAGAAGACAGGAATCGACGCACTTAGTGGGGACGCTCCTATGACCGAGGATAAGTAGGCCTACGACTACGTAAAACAGTAAACAAAGAGTACACTAATATAAAGCAAAAAAATGTTTTTATTAAAATATAACGACTATATACGGTGGCCCAACGGTGGCCATCCAAGACCGTTGCTGGCCCCCGATGCGCTCATTTCCTGCTCTTCTGCCACCGGTGGGCCACCGATTTGTTGCTATCTGAGTTGTCACTGTACATGCTCTACAGGCACTACTATCCTAGAAGCGAGGTTAGGAAATCGCACATGGGCTTCGTGACTAAGTTCTGTCGTCCGTCGACATGCATTCGTTAGCGGCTCACCGTCTCGCCAGGATTGCGCCGTTTTCGTTAAAATCTACTCGACAGGAATTCGACTATTTGGAAAATTATTTAGTTCAGACGCTCGACGGAAATACGACACTATAATTTTTTTAATTCGCCAGGTATTCGACGGTTGACGAAATTTCGGTACTTCAGGCTATATGGTTTAAATGAGTAATTCCAAATTTTGACAGGCAAAGTCGGCAAAATAAATAACACATGTACTCTGTATGGACTTCTTTGGACTCCCATCAAGTTAAAGGCCGTCCTCCACGTCACGTTTGTTAGAAGTTAATGTACATTTTTATGTATACAATAGAAGAGGTCCGGAACGAAATTTGATTGGTTGGTGCCCTATTTGGAATATAATAGGAATTCCCTTAGAAATTGCGCCATGCACGTCGAGGCCTACAAAAGGAAGCCACAGTAACGAGACGCACGTACAGACTTTGACAAAAGTTTACCTCCACCTGATACCTTGAATATTTCAAATACTTTACTGGGCAAATTTTAACACGGTTTGTTCCACATGAAAGTATATCTTGTTGATCATATTTCTGCATCAAAATTTTGGATATTTGCAAATATCATAATTATGTAAAAGCTCATCAGAAAAAAACCTTAAAAATCAACATTTTTACTTATTATGTAATTTTGTGTGACTTTTGTTGCTTTGATAGAGTGGAACCTTCAAAAAACTTTGCGATTTGTTTCATTAAAATCTGTTAAGTTAAGTAGTTGCTGCAATATTTGAGATTATCAAAATTTTTCGATAATTTAAAAATTTTCAATTTTTCACAAAATTTTGAAATCAGTAGACAGAGCTCACGGTAGAAGTATGAAGTTTTGGAACTTTTAGCGTAAACTGGTTAGAAGTTGAGCATGGTGATCAAACATTTTGATATTTTGAAAAATATGCAATATTTCTTCCCAAATAACGCAAAAAGTCCCAAAATTTTGTAAACCCATATTCTGAGGTTAGCTTTATCTAACGGCATCAAAATTTCATGAAGAGCAGGAAAATCTGAAATTATCAAAATGTTGATAATCTCAATAATCTCAGCAACCATTCGACAAATTTTGATGAAAGAAAGCCCCAAATCCTTATAGAAAATTCCACTCTATCAAAACTTCCACAAAAGTCACAAAAAATTACATAATAAAAAATTTGATTTTTGTTTTTTTTCCGGAAGTGCTATTACATAATTATATTTCCAAATATCCAAAATTTTGTTGCAGAAATATTACCAACAAGATATACTTTCATGTGGAACAAACCGTGTTAAAATTGGACCAGTGGTGAAATATTCAAGGTATCAGTTGGAGATAAACTGTTGTCAAAGACTGTACAATACAAATATTGGTTACTACCAAATATGCCAAACAATGTGGTTTAAAAACAAAGAAGTTAACATAGATATTTTGGGCGAACGGATTTAGTAAGATCTCTGACAGCTACCGGCTATACGACAATGTTTATCTAAAGCCGGAATTCCCGTCTTCATGATGACGTCATTATTGTTCAGCGATTTTATTCCAAGATTCAACAAATTGCATCGGCTCTCATGAATCAGCTAAACTGCCGAAAATTTCTGCCGAAGGTTGCATTTTTTTTCTCAGCTGAGTATTATAAAATCAAGATAATGTCTAGTCTTGCAATAGATAGACATACCTAGAAAAGTTTGAGTCTATTGGTAACCTGAAGTTCGATCTGACGACTTCATGCATTTGAGAGCGTGATGTCCAGATTGACTACTTCCAGTCGTCAATAATATCAATATTGTATTGGCTCTGCTGTGGAGATAGGCATCGACTGGGGCGATTTAGCTACCGGTACGTCACCGTACTATTTTTAGGAGGGCTTTTCCCATGTTGTGGTCATTCTGCGAAAGGTGACACGTCTGTGCAAGTTCGCGTCCTAACAGTGTCGTGACGTGAGAGTTTTCTCGCGTGAGTTGGCTCCCTTTGGGCAATTTAGCGTACCTTGTTGGTTTCTAACAGATTATGATTATGCTGACACCAATGGCACAAACGATTGTCCATTCGTTTTCTTTGGTTGAGTTGCCCATCGGGAGCGAAGTTGCGCGGGAAAACTCTCAAGTGGAGCAGCACAAGGCGGATTTATACTTCTGACGCCGTCACCTGCCATAATAGGGCATGTAGAAAACGCNCACTGTATTTCTGAGATCGAACAAACTATGTTACATAATTCTGAAATAAAGAAACTGTAATCAATGAATGAAGCAAGAAAATAAAGTAGACACCTTAAGTATAATTCCCCATGAAAAACGTTTTTGAAAGAACAACAAGAGGCCCATGGGCCTTGCGCTCAGCTGACTATGACCTGCCAACTCAAGAGGCTGAAATTAAGCGAGATACAAGTACGAATAGTACGCGTGCCTTTTTAATGGTTAGCAAGCAAAGCGTTCCTCGTGGAAATCAGTTCAGTGGAAAGGGGTTAATATCACTTCGTGAATCGAAAAAGATATCTTTTTGACCACTTGGGTAGGAAGGGGTTAATATTTCTTGGTGAATCGAGGTGTCGTATTACACCCATTGGGTGTGAAGGGGTTAATATCATTTCATCAATCGAAAAAGATATCTTATCAGACCACTTGGGTAGAAGGGGTTCGGTTATATCTCTTGGTGAATCGAGATAGATATAGTGTTACACCCACTGGGTGGGAAGGGGTTAATATCACTCTGTGAATCGAAAATCGTATCAGACCGTGACTCTTATCAGACCACTTGGGTAGGAAGGGGTTAATATTGCTTGGTGAATCGAGATAGATATCGTATTGGGTGGGGAGGGGTTAATTTCACTTCATGAATCGAAAAAGATGTCATCAGACCACTTGGGTAGCTTAGTGAATTTGTATTGCAAAAATTCAAGTAAAAGCATTTGCTAGTCTTTATTCATATGGACCCATTTTTATTGTGTTCCAATACTTAGGCCTACTACCTTGCACTAGCAGGGCTTCAGCTGTAATTATAAGCATAAAGACCCGAAGATGTTGCTCGCAGAATTTAGGTTTGATTTATAGAAGCGATGTTAAATGGACAACTGTCCACACAGAATGTAAATTCCTTGAACATTTTATTGAATGGAAGTTTTTCCTGTTGACGTATTGATCCTCGTGTTGATAGGCCTACAGTACAGGTCACAATTGACATCCCTAAATTCGTGTAAGTTACGCGTAAGTCACTCGTAACTTGCGCAACAACTCACGAGCTTAGATGTAATGCGTAACTTACAAGGTGAATTAAGCAGCGAGTTATGCGGATTTCGCTAGCTACGCAGTGATTTACGAGGTGAGTTACGCGATTTTGGCGAGTTATGCAGTGAGTTACGCGAAACCAAAGCCATGAGTTAGGCACAAGTTACGAGTAACTTACGCGAAGCCGTAGGGATGTCAATTGTGACCTGTACTGTACATTGGGGAACTGTGCTTTTTCTAATGAGGTAGAGAAAGACGAAAACAACTTGTGCACTTCGTCATGTTTATTCCGTACAAATCCTACTTCCAAACGTAGAATGATCAGGTTTTAAACGTATTTCATGATGTTTCGGCGTACAACCGACCAAAAATCTCCAATACGTAGGATCCGCTAGGACTTTAAGCCCGATCGGGCACAATCGCCAACTTGGGACATATCGCTCGATTGGGTCCCCATTGCCAATCATTACCACTGATTGCATGTCCCGATTGAGTCATATTTCCAGATCGAGTGGCCATAAACATGATAAATACATTTTTCCGTTTGGAATAAATCCACGCATTTGCGCATGCCCACATGTGCACTTTAATGAAGGTATAGACACGTTGTTTTCGGGAAAATTAAATCCAGGTCGAAATAAATGAAATTAACAGAAAACTACGTGAATTAAGGTCAGTATGCACTCTTTCCATACCTTACTTTGCAAAATTGGCAAAACTGTGAAATAGTAAATTACCTGGACATTTAATTTTCCCAAAAACAACGCATCTATACCTTCATTAAAATGCACAAGTGGACATGCGCAAATGCGTGGATTTATGGTCAAACGGAAAAATGTATTTATCATGTTTATCGTCACTCGATCTGGTTATATGACTCAATCGGGACATGCAATCAGTGGTAATGATTGGCAATGGGGACCCAATCGAGCGATATGTCCCGAGTTGGCGATTGTGCCCGATCGGGCCTAAAGTGATGTGGACCTTCAAACATACAACGTACAATTGGCAATGATTTACAGTGTACGGTGGAAACGTACAAGTAAGCACCCATGCGAGCCCTCCCTAGGGCCTACAGCTCCACCAACTTTCATGACCCTGGGCCTTGCGGTTGCAAAATGTGCCAGTTTAACAGACACACAAAAAAATTTCAAATTCAGTCGGTCAAAATGTAGTGGCAGATTTTGCAGAATACGCCTCCGAAGTTTGGCTTTCTAATGCATTTCCCATTAAACTAAAATCCTTCTTTCGCCTTTTTCTCAAAACGGCGCTTGATATTGAGGACATGTCAACAAACAACTGTCAACAAACCCCGCGAGCGATTTGCTTTAAGTTGTTTTATGCATATATGGCCCCTGATCAACATCAGTGTTTTCTCCAGTGGAATGCCAATAAGTCCAGGTCTATTTGTAGTATTATGATCGACGACAGGTGGCTTAAGATCGCTTGCGACATTACACATGCTCAAAAGTACCAGAACAATGCGCAGTTCACTCCACGTATCGCCATCTGTAGCCGAACCTACTAATTGACATGATTTCTTGCAGATGAGTCCCTCACGTCCACACTCCTGAATAAGGTCATAAGTCTTTGTTATCAAGAGATGATGAAATTAACACAAAAAGCATCTGAATTTATCAACATTCTATTTATCATTTTTGTGCAGTTTCACACAAGGAATTGTGTCTTATCTACAATTNTTATCTACAATTATATAAAATCTCACAGAATAAAAAATCTAAACCAACAAACAATATCAACAGGAATTCTACCTCAACTAAAGCAGTTGACTAATAGTGCAATGTGTAATCAATACCCGGGACCAGACCGTTCACACAGCCCCGCCCCAAAGTTAAGGCTGTGATTTACGAGAAGCATTACAAGCAAATGCCATTTTTTTGTGTGCAGGATGAGGTGGGTACACACACGAAGGCAACTGGTCACATCAGTAAAAAGTGATATAAAGAAATACGTAATTTCCGGGCCCGCAAAATTCATCATTTCAAACAACTTACAAACTTCTGTATTTTAGTGAATTAGATATGCAGTACCGGTGTGATTAAATCGGTGGTTGACCACGTGCTAAATAGTATCCAAAGAGAGTGAAGCCAAGGCAGTCATGCAATAATGCATTTTTAATGGATAATACATTATATAGTTTGCACTTATATAGATGGTGGTAAGTGAGCATGTACTTTGGCTTGCACGACCAATTCAGTTTAAGGTATGCATTATCCACTGATGGTACCGTATATTTCTGTCTGTGCGAGTTGAGGTGTTATAATTATACCAATGGTAATGGCTGTGATGTAGGACAATGCATTATTCACTGATGCCATTTCTGTCGCGTTGTCGTATCCGGAAAACTAGAGATAAACAGACTGGAAACAGAAAGGATCCGTGTGGCAAAAATGAATCAGGCTTTAAGTAATAGACACGGTTTCCGAAAGAAGCGTCTGTCTGAAGTAACCACAACGGTGACAAGGGACGCATCAATGCATCCGCGCATGTCAATCAATTGTGCGACTCGACCTTGACTAAAGCCGGTGACACACTGGAGCGTACGCGACACGTCGTGCAGGCTTTCCACCAATCAGATTTATCGGTCAGTGTTTCATTCCGTGTTACCCCCTCCCCGATTGCTTGAACGCTTTTCCGACGCGTTGCTTACGCGCCTAGTCTGTCACCACCTTTAGGTACATGTAGTGCTATTCACCTTGTGGGTAGCATTACCAGGTTAATGAAGTCACCATTTAGATATGATTTTAAAGTATGATCCAAGTCAATGGTAGTCAGTCTGTGATGTCCAATGTAACTTAGGATATGTGTACCTGGTTTTCTGGTCACCAGACAAATGACATGCTTTTAACAGAAACAAAAATCCCTAGTCCACAACAGTTCTATACACACATGTTGAGCCGCTACCACCTGGAACCTCAAGTTGTCTCATCATCTATGGAATTTCTCCACGTGCATTTTGGAGAAGTTCTGTTTCCTAAATTCTCTATTTCCCTAATAATTAATCACTTCATATGATATGTGTATACAACACAAGCAAGGAAACCTAGTCACAACATCCTGTCAATTCATTGACAATGTCAGTAGATATACATGTACATGTATTGTATGATAAGTTAGGGGAGAAAAACGGTAAAAAATGTACAGGTAAAAAAGGTATAGGTAAAAAAGGTACGGTAAAAAAGGTACTAGGTAAAAAAGGTACTAGGTAATAAAGGTACTAGGTAAAAAAGGTACAGGTAAAAAAGGTACTAGGTAATAAAGGTAATAGGTAATAAAGGTACAAGGTAAAAAAGGTACAGGTAAAAAAGGATACTAGGTAAAAAAGGTACAAGGTTAAATTTTGTATTGTATTTGCTAGATGCAACCAGAACGTTGCAAATGCTGTTAAAAAAGGCGTATCAATGTTTTTATTAGTGTTATTGTTATACAGTGATAAGTGAAGTCATATACTGTATAGTACAGTTGGGGTCAGAAGTTTACATACACTTTGGTAAAAAATATTCAACTCAATTTTCAAAAGGTTTTATTGTTCTTTCAAAAACTTTTTTCATGGGGAATTATACTTAAGGTGTCTACTTTATTTTCTTGCTTCATTCATTGATTACAGTTTCTTTATTTCAGAATTATGTAACATAGTTTGTTCGATCTCAGAAATACGGTGNATTTGTAGTTAAGTTCATGTAATAGTGTGTTTGATTAGAAAAATAACCCAACTCACCAAGGTAGTCATCCATGAGTGATCCAATAGCAAACTGAAAGACATAGAGATCAATACCATCTGAACGTGTACCAGGGACATGGATGAATCAAATGTAAACATCATTTACGAAGCCTAGAAAACCTGCATTTCTTTGGAATTTTGAATTGAATAAGACAACGAGTATCTTGTCTACTTACAATATCTGATGCATCTACCCTTGTTCCAACAATTTTTAATCTGATTTCATCATCTTGCTGAATAACAACATCCTGAAGAAAATGAATTGAAATGGTAGAATACATGTACATGTATTTTAAACATGGAGGTTAAGCTTACATGTATATAGTGAACATGAAAATAAGGCCAGTCTCTCTGCAGTGAATAGCATACATGTATCTTCAATCATCAAGACACTGAAATTATCCACAATATCAATGTTCAACTTACTGAAAGTGACCTAGGGATCAAACTGGGACATCATATTGTACTTGATGATAGTCAACTATATTGTACCTGACGATAGTCACTCAATGTACTATGCCTATTATAGGCAAAACACAAGAGAATACCCTCACCTCATCCTTGGTTTTATAACATGGTGGATTGGAATTTGGATCAAATTCCATGTCTGGTGGAATGCTCTGCAACAAAAGAATAAAATAATGTTGTATTTCTTATGTTACTTATACCATGTTCATTATACCGGTAGGCCTACAGCTACATGTAAAGGGAACTGACTTTCAGAGGCTACATGTTTATTACATATAAGTGTATGCACCACAGCTCAGTCCAAGTGGTCCAACATATAAATTGAATCTTCTAAATGTACGTGTAACATCCTCCACCATTAGTGCTCATCCACATAAAATAAACTCACGTGTTTTGATATAAAGCACGAGAGTGGTCCTATCTCTGTGAAGAGGCCCACTTTATTAACTTGAGTGACAACAGCATCAAGCACCTCTCCCTTGAATGGTCTGAACACTATGGCCTTGTATTTGACTGGATACACAACAAATCCTCTCCCAGGCTGAATGTAGCCGGCGCCAATATTATCAATTGTTGTGACAGCTATGACGAATCCATACCTGCAGTAAACCGGGGAGAAATGCAAATACCTGATGGCTAAGATTCAAGTGTGTCATTTGATCATCACCAAATTTATCAAGATAATGAAGAAAGGGAAGAGTAAAATGACAAAAAAGAGGTGACCATCCATTTTTTTACTTAATTCATGTAAATACGGCAGTTCTTGGAGGAATTATACTGTCAGTCATGTCAGTATAATTCCTCCAAGGGCAGTTGGTGTTTGATTAATGAACAAGTCATCATTCACTTACTTCCCCGTGCATGTCCCTTCAACTTCAGTGAACAACTTTTGTTTCACTGTGTTTAGTAGATTTGGACCAAAGTACCTCGGATGGAGGAGAATTTCATGTTCCAGAGAAACCTAGCGAAGTAGAGAAGAACAATCAACTGAATGAAGAGAACTGAAACTCCAATTGCCAGAATAGTATAGAGTGATGTAATAATGTTCACACCCCTCTGGCAGACCAATTCATTAATTTCACATAACAAGAGGCCCATGGGCCTTGCGCTCAGCTGACTATGACCTGCCAACTCAAGAGGCTGAAATTAAACGAGATACAAGTACGAATAGTACGTGTGCCTTTTTAATGGTTAGCAAGCAAAGCGTTCCTCGTGGAAATCAGTTCAGTGGAAAGGGGTTAATATCACTTCGTGAATCGAAAAAGATATCTTTTTGACCACTTGGGTAGGAAGGGGTTAATATTTCTTGGTGAATCGAGGTAAATGTCGTATTACACCCATTGGGTGTGAAGGGTTAATATCATTTCATCAATCGAAAAAGATATCTTATCAGACCACTTGGGTAGAAGGGGTTCGGTTAATATCTCTTGGTGAATCGAGATAGATATAGTGTTACACCCACTGGGTGGGAAGGGGTTAATATCACTCTGTGAATCAAAAATCGTATCAGACCACTTGGGTAGGAAGGGGTTAATATTGCTTGGTGAATCGAGATAGATATCGTATTGGGTGGGGAGGGGTTAATTTCACTTCATGAATCGAAAAAGATGTCATCAGACCACTTGGGTAGCTTAGTGAATTTGTATTGCAAAATTCAAGTAAAAGCATTTGCTAGTCTTTATTCATATGGACCCATTTGGGTGGGAAGGGGTCAATACCACATGTAGGCCTACATCCCTTGGTAAATCAACATGGAGCCTATTAGACCCCTTGGGATTGGGTGGGAAGGGGTTATGTTGAGGTTCTTAGTGAATCGAGAGAGACGTAGGCACATA
>NMRB01002051.1:2743-28139 GCA_002633025.1 Notospermus geniculatus | reverse complement strand
TTAGCGGGGTGGTCGCCTTACCGAAATCGGCCCGATGAGTGCCGATCCAGACCGAAGTAAACTGAGTGTCATATTTTCTTTTTTATCCATGTTTCGTTTAATAAACCAGACTAGACCATCTCCAGCCTGGCCTGATACTAGTAAGCAGATAGCCCACTGACACTGTGACGACTAGGATGGACGACTGGCAGGTGTGGAAATGGTGAATTCCGTGTAAATATTGCGCCCGTCTCATGCTTAGGCCTGCCTTTTATGATCGCTGACCCCAACCGTCATGCACATGGCTTATGCCATGTGTTAATTGGTCCTGTTTGGTACACACACACTGCTGACTCGCCTTTGTTTGACAATCAGACCACTAATTAGGTTGCGGGTGGTCGTGTTACCGAGGTGCTAATTGCCACTTGGGACAGCCAAAGCTGTGGTCGCGGTCTGGATAGCGGGGTGGTCGCGTTAGTGAAACTCTCCAAAGGGAAATAAAGAGAAAAACAATCGGGACAATTGAAAACTGGTCGTCTTTCCGGGGTGGTCGCGTTATAGGGGTGGTCGTCGACCGGGGTTCCACTGTATTAACGTGAACAGCACTGCAGATCCAAAGATATCAAATAATGGCATACTGAGAGAAAGAATTTGCTATGGAATGACTGGTTGGCCCTAATTTAATTCACACAGACTAGATGCCAATTACATACTGAAAGATAAGATTTATTGTCAGATGACTGGTAACTGTACTTGCATAAGGATTGAAAATCAAATTGGGCCCAACAGTTAATTTGATGGCCATTTGATTCTGTCTAGCCATGGGTGATGACGACTGCACACAGTACTCACCTGCTTAGTGTATTGCAGTGGTGGTCGTTTCTTCCCACTTTTCCATCGGACTCCCTCACCAAGGCCAAGATCCCCAGCTGCTTCAAGTCCTTCACCAAGCCCTTCAGCTTCACCCTAGAAATAAAGATAAACATGGGTAACCTTACAATCTGAACAAGCTCTCAAAGGTATAGTCCTGTTAAAAGTCAGCTACAATGCACTTAAAGATTTATTGACCAAGAACCTCTTCCCTCTCACAGTTGGTGGTGTAACGATCACCTTCACCCTACCTTTACATGTAGGCCTAATTTACACTGCCAGGAATATACAACATACCCAACAAATTTATACAACCAAATACATTCAGTAAAACGGCATTGACCCCAAACCTGGACATATTATCCCAAGTATCGCGGTACCCGGTACATTATACCTCATCCCGCGGTTCAAATGACTACCGGTAACATACATGCATGTGTTGGATTAAGTACTGAGGAAGTTTGAAATCATCTACATGTAAAAGCTTTCGTGGGACAGCAGTGCAGCAATCTACAGAACATCTCAAAAACATTAGATTCTTGAAAATGAAGTACACCGCAACACAATGTGCAGAAAGTAATCTAACTTAGCTTACTTCCAAATGTCATCTCTAAATCAATGAATAATCAAAATTGTTTACAGAGGAGAATAGGAAACTTAGCAGCGGAAATAAAAATTAATTCATCTACAGTTAGCAAGTGTAAAATTTGTAGGCTACACGTAGTTGTTAAACAATCAGCAATTGGTCACGCCAGCAGGTATAGGTTCGATTCCATGTAGACACAATGCTGATATTGCATGTACAGAGTACCTTCGCTCTTACGAACCTCGATTTTACGAACTCCCGGATATTACGAACCCAACATCTGACGGAGTGGCTCCCAAAATTTCATGACATGTATGTAAATCCTTGCGATTACAAACTCCACATTAGTACGAACTAGCCCTTGGACCCCGAAGGGTTCGTAATAGCGAGGGAGGACTGTATTACTTTTATCTTTGAGACTACCATTATTTGACCATCTCACCTACCTCTGCCATGCCTAATGCCTGTTGTAACTGAGCCAAGTATAGATGACAAATCTTGAGCAGTGTGTTTAGTCTTCCTGCCACCATATGGAGTTTCTCCTTCGACTCTGTTGCACTTGCAGAGTCGGTGTTAACAAGTAGCTGGTCTGCTGTCTCTTTCAATGACATCACACGTGGCTGGGATTTTTCGAGGTCATTCTTGATTTCCTGTAAAATAAGCATCGTTATTCTTTATTTCAAGGTCAAGCAAAAACAATTTGAAGATGTTTTGAGCAATTCCATTTGGTTCCCTCTGTAAACTGAAAATTGTTTTTGAAGGCAAATATGTGTGGCGGCCTAGGAAAACCCGGCGGATGTCACTGAATGATCAACAAGGGCTGTCAGACTGCCTGTGCATTGATCTAGCCTTCTAGGCCTACTGTTTACCTGTTACGTAGTACATCTCAGCTATTGAAATGTGTGGGTTCACCAAGGCCATTAACACTTTCCTCAAATGCGACATCCGCCGGGTTTTCCTAGACCACCTCACATATAGCAGAAAACAATTACACATTACATCTTGACTGTACAATTACAGCATTCATGTTGAACACACGATACTTACGACAAACCGGACATATTTCTTTCGCAGCAGGTCTTCCGACGTCTCCAAATCAACCGGCTCCAGCAGTCGTATTTGTGCTTCGACTGTCTCCAGCCAAGCCAGTAAATCCCGTATCGTCTGATGGAAATCATCGCACTGCATCAGCGCAACCTGCAAATCTTTCTGACATCCAGAAGCCCTGTTGCAGACACTCTCCCAGCGCTCTTTCATGGCGAACAGGTCACTGCGGATTTTTCTAGCCTCATCATTGTTTTGTTCGATGAACCGTTTACCACAGAGATTGATGGAAAGGAAAAGTGCCTTCTTGTTATCAAGCTGCACCAGAAACTCCTGGAAATTTAAACATACCATTGCTAGATGATGAAGATTATGAAGGAAAGTTAAGCAAAACCATAAGGGACACACTCTGCGTGAACTACTGGAAAATCCTGTCCGAAGTCAGACGTACTTCACTGCAGACAGCGAATATAGACCCTGGAGGAGTAGTGTGTATATTTATAGATCGCGGTATGCAGGGCTGGCCTAATACATTAGGTAGTATTGTAGTAGCTCACGCGGAGTGTGTCCCTTATGCTACACATTTTCAATTTCATCTAGTCCCACACCTGAAAGTTTGTCTCACCTTGTGTCTCCTGATATTCAACTCCAGATCTTTGATGTCGGTGCCGACGTTTCGCTGCTGTCTCTGGAATGCCTCTGCCTCGTCCAGCCAGGCTAACAGATTCTGTAGATCCGATTTGAATTGCATCCATTCCTGGTGAGACTGCTGTTGCAGCACATCCTTCTCCACTGCATGGGCTTGAAGTCGTTCCCATCTCTTCACCACCCCTGAATACGACAAATTTATATCCGAGTCATAATACGGTCCTGTATCCAGGCTTCAATCGTGAACACAGCAATCACATACAAGTAGGCCTAGTTACTGTCCGTGCCTCTGGCCTGATCTTGGACCATGGAGGTGCCGGACAGTATAGCTTCTACCCAATCTAACGCCACTCACAATGATCTTGGGAGTTGCCAAGGAATTCAGTATCAGTGCTATAGTCTACACAATTCCTGATCCATTGTCACCACAGCTATGTGCATGTCTCTCATCACTTGGGTCAAATGAGGCAAATGAGGTGTCGGACAGAAGTTGCCAAGAAATAATCATGAAATGATCACAAAAGGTAGGTTTGAACAAAGTTTAGTATGAAAATGTGTTATATTACCCGGTACATCCCAATTTACAGGTGGATGTGTGTGTGCGTGCATGTGTTTTGATTTGATCAAAGAGAATTAGTGTGAAAGGGTGGCATCAGAGGCTGCAATGGGTCTGATCAGCGATAAATCTGAGATTTTAAGAGTTGTGTCCAAGGGTTGCGGAAATGTGTCATAAAATGAGAGTTTTGAACATGCAATCAAGGCACACTGCCTCATACCAGTTCCTCCAGAGTCCTCCCCACTGCCATAGGCACCTACAATGAACATGCACAAAGTCCATTCATGAGATCAAACTGATAGTTTTCTGCAAAAAGATAACCCCGTTGTTTTGCAATTGCAATGTGCAATTGCAATCTACATTGTACTTCACATGAAAATCTCATTTTTCATCGAGACTTACTTCTTATCCTTGCATCTGTATCTCTGGTATCCCTGGAACCTGCCTCCCTCTTAATCTTACTCTCCATCTGGCGTAAATGGTCGATGTGGCCTCGGCATGAAGCCATCAAGTGAGTCTGAAAAATAAGATCATCTCTAAGTTCTCAATGTCCAAATAACAACAACGCATATACTGATAACTAACCACT
Organism: Notospermus geniculatus; assembly: GCA_002633025.1. Classification (NCBI taxonomy): domain Eukaryota; kingdom Metazoa; phylum Nemertea; class Pilidiophora; order Heteronemertea; family Lineidae; genus Notospermus; species Notospermus geniculatus. The sequence continues at coordinate 23,867 of NMRB01002051.1, read as the reverse complement.
TCACAACGCAAATGAGTGTCAGTACTTTGATGTCATGTAGTGCATTTGAGGAAGTGGCGCTAAGTTTGCATCATATTGTCATGGACAAGAATTCCAGATCTACGTAGTTAAGTGGGTAACAAAAGTACAACTAGACCCATCCATGTAAAATTGGCCGCAGAGCCATGAAGGAATAATGGCCTCAATGATATCATCATATCCTGCAATTCTGGCAAGAAAACAGACATACTGGAACACTTGATCTGTTCCTATCAAGATCTGATACAAAACCACACTTACATACAACTGAAAATAGCGAAACCATTTTTCGCAACCCAAAAGAAAGTAACGAATACCTTAGCAAAACCAATCACACCTTCCCTACTTCTGTACAATTCTACAGGATTTCTTCATAGATAATCAGAGAGTGATCCAACAACCAGTTGGTGCCAAAGTAATACATGTAAACATGGCTAATTTTCACCCAAGCACCAGTTTTGAAATGACAAAATGTAATTCTTTTAGCCAGCACCTTCAACCTTATACCAAGTTGAAAGAGGTCTTACTCTAACATAGGCCTTGGAAGGTTTTCTAGCTTTCTGCTTCTTTTTCTTCATCTTTTCAGGAAACAGAAAACACAAAATTTTACTTTTACTTCTGCTGCACAAATGGATCGGAGAGTACTGTACAAAAGTGAAGTATTTACTCAGTCAACGATTCACCATCTATTTTCTCAAGTCAAAAGCAGAATGCTACAAATAAATAGCTTTAAACTTACAAGATCCTCGTCTACTATAGCAATGCTGGGTCCAACGGATGGTGTCTCTCGTAAAACTTTTTCAGCCTCTGCTAGTTTCTGTTTCGTAGCAGACAAAATTCTCTCCAACTCCTCAATGTCTGACTCAAGTTGGGAAATCCTGTCCTGACGTTTGGTAACGCCGTCACTAACTGATCTGTCAACACCACCTAAAAATGTGAAAAGACGGATGTCATTTCATATGTCAGTAAAAAAGTTGGCAAGATACCCTTGAAGGGCAATTAAATCACCAGATTTTCTTTGTCTCGCTGAGATCTTGTAAACTTACCTTCTGCTCCTAGCAGTGGACTCCTCTCTCTGCTTGGTGGACTTGGGGAGCGAGGCTGTTCGATGCTACGACTGGTAGCTCCCTCTAGTGACATCGCACCGATGGCTGAAATTGTTGGTTTGTGTTTTGGGCTGCTTCCTTGACTTCCGTTGGGTTGATACAAGACAGGCTGAAAGATTATAATTTATGTTATCTTAATCTATTGGGAAAGAGGGGTAATACTATTGGGAAAGAGGGGTAATACTGCCAAATCTACTGAGTACAACCATTCGGCAAAGTTGTGATAGTTGGGCAAGAAAAATCTTTACCAGAAACCTCTCTTTCAAAATGCTGATAAGAAACATTTGATTTTTCTTCAGAATCAGACCACCCCATCACTGTATCAAAGCAAATGCCATAACCTGACAAGCTTCTGTCTATCTACAAGGAGGTTTCTAGCTACTACATGTACCCCAACAGAAAATCCATCAGCAGACTTGTCTCGGCTACATGTAATTACAGCCCATTCGCTTAACTATTAAGGGTAGACCTGAAACCCATGACCTCAAAGATAAAGGTAGAAATATTTAGCAGGTAAAAGGCTATCACAACCAAGAAAATCTCATAAAAGCTTCTTTCACCCATAGAAAAATCAACACCAAACCAAACTTCACCCCCAATGCAATAACTTACATGTCCATCTACTTGTCTGCCCCTTGAGGCAGAAGAGGCAGAAACCAGCCTATGCTTTGCTCGGCGACTTTTAACATACACCTTCAAAATATTCGAACAGTTGAATATTCAGCTTCCGCCAGCAAGTCAATACGGTACACAGTGAAAAGCATAGTGTCAAGCAGTAGATAGAGTCTACGATTCTGAACTAGGCCTATAAAGTGGAACAAGAATGTTCCACACAGGAATCGGGGTTAAAATCCCTGTGTGTAGACCAAATAGCTGCTGAACTTCCCCCTTTGCTCTGTTAAATTTTCAGTACCCGGTACAGTAATGAATTTGGGGTTCAATTTAGCATGTTTTTCTGACGGAGGGTACATCAGGTCTCCATCCTCATCTCCGTCTCTAACTGCAGTTGCACAATGACTGACTTCTTACATGACAAGGTGACATGATGCCAGAAGCCTGAGCTACTTACATAGTCCGATTCATCATCAAGGTCAAAGGCACCTTGGACAGCCATCCATGGGCCCTCCACATCAGGGGTCTGCAGAATGAAAAGAATGTCTCAGAGATAACATTGACAAGTCAAAATCTCCACCTGCCATTTTGTCCTGGCAGTCTATTTAATCGTAAACCAACGTTAAATTCAAAGTTAAAGCCAATGGTGTTTCCTCTAAACCAAGGTAGTGTTTGCCATGTAACTGGCACGAAATGAAGCTGGAGGGCTTCAGTTCAATTCCTGACTATTTTGCTTCCAATCTTTGCAATTTATACCAAAACCAGACCTAACAGCACTGTTCAAACATATTCAAAGAATGTATCATAACTTACCTGTTGTCTGTTTTTGAGTTTATTCATGTACAAGTCGAGCCTTCCTATAAAGTCATCCATACACTGTTTGAACTCCCCATACCTGATGTCAACATCAACAGCATCTGATGGTTCAGATCTCTGCATCAAGTACAAGGCCGATTCCTCCACAAACTGGAATTTAGGCTGATTTTGCTCCACTGCATCCTGTAAACACTGAAAGTGAGAACGACCCATGTCAACATGACCGACATCTTGAAAACAGAAGAGTTCAGCATCAAAAGTCATATTAGGGAGGTTGAGATCAGCGACTTATCACAGATCCTTATACGTATAGGCATTGAAATGTACACAAAATTTGTCCTCGTTGTATGGAATTCTCTCCGCATACGTATAAGGATCCTTGATAAGTCACTGATCTCAACCTCCCTAATATCAGATCGTGGCCCAACTACACTGGTCCAGACATCAGTAACGAAATGCAGGATGCATACGGAACCCTCACGGCCTCAGACGACATACTGTGACCCAACAATGTTTCCTCAAATTGCCAAGTTACAAAACATGATAATTTCGAAAGAACCTCAGGAACACCCACCTCTATTTGCTTGATCTTTGTGGCAATGTTCGAGTCCGAAATGTGCTGTATATCTGTCAGCTGAACATCGATCTCAGAGAGCCACACCAACAGACTCTCCCGTACCTCCTCAAAATAATCCCACATTTTAATTGAATACTTCATCCTCCTGATAATGGCCGTCACTCTCTTTGATAATGCATCCCATCGTCTGTTGACACTGAAGATTGTCGCCTTAAGTTCTCCGCTGGTATCTGTTCGGCTTTCACGAGCCAATCTTCGATATTTTTTATTGAGCAGTTCTAATTGTGATAGATTTTCATGGATTTTTCTTTGGAATGCCTGAAAGAGGGAAGCACAGTGCACTTAACACCAAACACAGCAATCGTCATATTGGCTACTGTACAGAAAGACAGACGGTACCTCCAACTCCACAACGACATCACCCTCACGGTGATGAACTGTGATACATACCTCAAACTTCCTTATCTCTTCACGAATGAAGTCATTTTCATGTCCAGTTGATTCACAGTTGCTGGCGACATTCTCCATTTCATCAAGCCAGGCTTGGAAACGTTTTATATCATCCCAAAGCTTCTGCCACAAGCGCCATGACTCCTCAATCCTGGAATATTGAAAAATAATCAACAACTGCAATTTTTGATAAAATATCTTGCAAGATGCCAACACGGGAAATAATCGACCACGGACAAACTGCTCACTATCCAACAGCCACAATGGCACCACCTACCTTGTTTTCCTTTCTGTTGATAGACTACATATTTTTTTCCATCGTTTGTCTAGACTGGTCATGGCATGTTGTAGAGCTGTGCTCTCTGTCTCTGTAGGGCATGCATCAGAATCGTGAAGGAGGACCTCGCAGAGGTTCAAGACGGAACCAACGCCAGCGCTGTGATGCTCAATGTCTCTTTGGATTTCCTAATATACATGTAATACAATAAATTGGTTAGTACCAATTAGCTCCGAGTCAATACAATACAAGGCATACCAGACAAAGTATTGAAATATCCATATTTCTGTCATTACAACAAAGCTACCGGTACGTGTAATTCAAATGTACTGAACAAGAATTGTTCAACTGATGATGAATTATTTAAATCAATCTTTTCTCCACAAGAGGATGGAAGTTTTTGAGAAATTCTGACCATGCATGCTAGATCACACAGGAAAATGGTCATACTGGAAAATGCCACCAAATACTTACATGTTGTTCTGCTAGTTTCTTGTTGATTTCATTTAAACTGCAGTGTTCATAACTGATTGGTGTGCTGAGGATATGTTCGATATGTGCCAACCAGGTGCGGAGGTTTGCCATGTTCAACTCAAGCTGATGGACTGTCACCAATGTCTCTTGGAGTTTCTTTTGCCTGTGCAAATCGGAAATGGTGTTCATACAGCTTACAGCAGTAGCCAAATTTGATATGCAGCAGATAATGTACATTTTTGATGAAGTTCAGTCAATTTGTCACTCGAGTCACAAAATCAAGAAGCTTTGTTGGGACAATTTCCCACCAACCCACCAGTCAGAGAATGATTTCCAAGATGGCAGAAGCTTATGCTTGGTGCGTCTGCTTACCTGCTGATACAAAGGTCCTCCAAATGTTTCCACTTTTCCCTGAGATGGTTTATCTTCATCCTGATATCATTGGCACGGATGTCGCTACTAGCGCTCACCAACCTCGTCCCCTGGTCAATCAAATCATCCTTGTTCGCTCTCATGTCGTTTATTTCATCCTGGTAGTCCTTCTGAAGTTTGACGATCAAATCTTCGATGTGATACTCGGTGTTTGACATGACCTTTGCCTCCATCGAGGTCAACCATTCAATCATCTCCTTATAGCGGGCACAGATTGCAACCCATTCGTTCAATCGGTCACCAACTCGCTGTTTCCGTAGGATGACTTGGTTGTGGTGTTCCTGCCATTGCTTCTCAAGGAGCAAGATCCGTTGTCTCAGGATGGTCAAGTCCTCTGATGTTATGATGAGCGACAGTTCCTTTTGGGCATCTTTCACTTTTGACAACTTGTCCTTGTTGCTTTCAAATGCAGCTTCAAAGTCTTGACACATGTTGAACTCCTTCTGCAGATCGTCATAATTACATGGGAGATCGTTGGTGAGATGGTTACGGACGTTCTTCAACCAGATAAGGCACTCATCTATACCATGTTCACATCCTTCCCACTGTTTCAGGATGCCATCCAGGTGATCACGGTGGCCATCCATTTTTCCAATAACCTACAGGAAAAGACACGGTTAGCAATGAATTTTAAACAGCAGATTGGTCATAGGTTTAGAGAACGGAGATGGAATGGAGACAGCAGAGTTCATGACGGCAATGAAGAATTATCAGATTACGAAGGCAGAAGTAATCACAGCCGACAGAAACACCACACAGGTGCGGATCCAAGGGGCGCACCTGGCGCATGCCCTCCCCTTTCGGCCAACAAATCTGTAAAATTAACCGTGAAATTTCTGAAATTTGGAGGGAATCACTGAAGTTCACCGCAGATTTCAATGTTTCTAGCACAGTGTGCCCCCTCTTTTCCAAAATCCTGGATCCACCCCTGCCACATCCCATGTTTTACCTGGAACCATCCCTGCTGTATCTTGGACAAGCATTCTTTTATCTTCAGACCTGCCGGTGGATCCGAGATCTGGACAAGGATGTTACCAGCCTCATGAACACGTTGATACATATTCTCATGGTTAGCTATATCACGTTGGATGTCCTAGAAATTAGACCAATGAAGAAACAGAACTCCAATCAAATTAATGACTGATCAAGATATGATATTTGTATCTATCAAACGAATTCCACGAACACCTTTCCTGTGATGCCTTCCTGATTGACAACCTTCAAGAAATTGGGTCCGTGGGTTCGAATCTGGTAGGAAGCGATGTCTTTCACCTTAGAAACCCGTTTCTATTTCATGTTCAAGAAATTGTAAAGTACATTCTACACAGGAACAAACGCACCATCGAGAATGAAACCAATGGGTCGTCTACATCAGGGCTTTTGTTCGAAGAGAGTACAAGAGACTCAGTCACTTACCCGAGTGTGCTCCATCAAGCTCTTCAACTGCTGCATGGGTGCCACGCTAAACTCGAACACCTGCATCCTGTCATTCAGAGTGATCATCCAATCACACAGCTTGTCTGCCAGGGCCTTGTACGTCAACCACTGTATAATGTTCTGATCAATGATCAGTTTCCGCTGGCTGGCCCGTTTAACGACACTCTGCCATTGGTCATCTAGGAGGATGAGCTTGCGTTGGAATTCATGGCGGTCGTCAATGTTGCCTTCTTTTAACATCTGCATCCCGTCGCTGATGATGGAGTGGAGGACTTGTTGGCGGGTACAGATCTCAGATTGGAAGATCTGAAGTTGACAAGTAATGTATGGTCAGGAGAACAAGTGTCAGAAGCTGACAAATGTTAACTATTGAAACCCGAATCATAACTGACAGAAGCTAGCTAGGAACATCTCTCATACCTCCACTCGCCACTGGAACCAGAATCAGAAGATGACAATTCAAGCCATACAGTACGTTGCACAATTGACCTACCTTTATCCGCGTATGTCACGTGGAAGGTACGCTTCAGTTCATTGCGAATGACGTTGCGTCTTCACTACATGCCTTCCATGACGGCGCGCGACGTCCGCAGAAGATACGAGGACGGTACGCGCATAACGCTGCATGTGGTACGCGGATGGTGCGTGCACGGAAGGGAGGTCAATTGTGCAACGTACTGTATGTTCCTACGCCCTTTCCTTTACCACACTTTTTCCTTACCATTAGGAAAGAGGAACTAAGCCACATACACTCTATGGAATTAAAGTCATACTCACATCATAACTGATCTGCTGGATGAGTAACTCTTCGTAATTGCCAGCAATGTCCACTGCAAGGTCTTCCTCAGCTTGAGAGAGGAATCCCATCCAATCTTCACACTTCTCATTGAAACTCTGATGCAACAACACAAGGCTCTGAATCTCCTTGTATCTCTCAGATGTTGCTGTCATCAACTTCTGCCACTTCTGGTTCAAGACTTTCAGATCATGGGCGTGAGTTTCGTCCAATGACAGCCGGAATCCTAACTCATTCAGTGTATCCAAACGCCCTTGGTTGTTCGAGAATTGTGACAGTAAGGATTTCAGTCGTTCCAGATCCATTTTCAAAGTGTCCAAATCAGCAGACTTGCTGAATTTCTCGGCCGAGATCATCTCTTCCACTTCGTCTAAGAAGACCTCTACACCTTGTAACAGGTCATCAAACCTGGCAGACTGTGTCAGATCACGCTGCAGTTTTATCATGTGGCGATGCATGTTTTGTTTCGTGTTTGCCAGGCGTTGGTTCAGAACGGTTTCTCTCGATGTTATGGAGATTATTGAGGTGTTATCCATGAATTTTGTCAAGTTGGTGCTCAGCTGTCCAAGAGAGAGTAACGTGGCATGGTAATTCTCCAACTCCTGGATCAGTTCCTGGAAACATGGATAAAACATGCTCAGTATTGTTAATCCTGTGTATCAAATTTGTGGCGTTACACTTTTCATCATTAGAGCTTCATTAACAATTTTATGCATAGGCCTACCGGCAGGATGTAATATGTGAGGCGGTCTAGGAAAACCTGTCGGATGTCGCATTTGAGGAAAGTGTCAATGGCCTTGGTGAACCCGCACATTTCAATAGCTGAAACGTACTTCGTAACAGGTAAACAGTAGCAATTCAATGCGCAGGCAATCGCACAGCCCTTGTTGACCACACAGCATACAAGCAAATTTTGGGGTGATGATTTTCATCATTGGACCTTCACAGCAAATCTAATGGTTAATGTGGAATCACTTTTGCAGAATACAATGTCTCCTTACCCTGGTTCGGTCCAGTTGTTCCTTCCTATCCCCTTGGTCCTTCTGCTGAATCAAACCGTTACATTCTTTCTCCTTTTCATCCACCCATGTTATTATATGGTTGTACTTTTTATCGTAGGACTCCCAGTGCTGCAGCGTTGTGTAGAATGAATTCACTCTGCTCTTCAATTGATTTGAGATCGTGGCCCATCTGTGGATAGAAAATTGCAGAATGATACTATCTCCATAACCTGCTTGCAATGTATTCACTGAGTAAAGAAAGCTACCTCAGTTACTATGAAAACGGGGTTCTCTCAAACTTCACTCTACAAGGGCGTAGGCTGGTCTGAGCCTGGGGAGGTGCACATTTTTGCGAAAGCGGAACTCCTCCTGTAGCCTCCGCCTGAAATTTCACAGTATTTTTGGAAGCTAGATGCTCTGAGATGTGATTTCAGTGCTATTCTTAGCCAAAATTTACACGATTATAAGATTGATTTTTTTTCTGCTTGCCCAGAGCGGAACTCTCTTACTGCTGTGGGGGTGCACGTGCATCCANCCCCCCCCCCCCCAGCCTATGCCCCTGCTCTAGGATGATTCAAATAACTGTGTGGCGATCAAGGAAAACCAGTAAGATGTCGCATTTGAGGAAAGTGCTAATGGCCTTGGTGAACCCGCACATTTCAATAGCTGAAATGTACTTCGTAACACGTAAACAGTAGCAGATCAATGCACAGGCAATCTGACAACCCTTGTTGATCATTCAGCGACATCCGATGGATTTTCCTAGACCGCCTCACAATTTCTCCAATAGGCCTACATGTGACTTTCAGCATCGTAAACTCCTTTCTGTTCTACTGAAAACAATATGAAGGAGATATTGGACAAACCTTGACTTCACGTCACTTTCAGTTTTCCTCAATGACTGTCCAACCATCATGTCTGACATGTCATAAAGTTTATCTGAAGCACTAATGTAGGCTTCAAGCTGTTCATGGCTGTTCTCGAAGTCACTGCCGATTTGCTGAAGTTGAAAGAGATTCTATTGAAGTGTATCGATTATGAGGATAATCAAGAATGTGTATTCGGCCAGAAAAGCCCTAAAATGAGGAAAGTAATATTTTCGCTTGAAAAAGCAATCTGCGGTGTTGGTGAAGGTGTTGATGAGCATCATCACTTCACTCACAAGAAATAAGGCCAGCTTATTTGAACTTACCCCAAGTGTGTCTACCACTTGTCTGAATGACTCAACATCTCCCGTCACAGTTGTATACCTGCTGAGGAGGTATTCTGTCTCGGTAATAATCTGTGTCACATTGCCCAGTGCCTTATGGTAGATCTCCCACTGCCTGAGCACATCCTCTAACTTATTCAGGAGACTGCACAGTTGCTGTTCCATGTTCGCCCATCGTTCATTGATCTTGTTCAGGGTGCGGTCAATGCCTTGAATGCTGCCTGGAGATGCTGCCTGGTCATTAGAGATACTGGCACTTAGCTGCCGGATGTTGCCCAGCTCTGTCTCTTTTATCTTGAGTAATTCTTCAATAGACTGAAATACAAGCAATTCACTGGAAGCTGAAATCCATAGTCAACAGGATTTAAAGGGGCTTTCGTTTTCGTCAATTGAGGAATCAGAGTTGTGATCCTTGAGAAAATGGAGAAAGCTATATGAAGCTGCAAATTGCAGCAATTATTATGTACAGCACAAGAAATACATGTACATGTAATCCCTGCAATTTGCAAGTGCAAAGCTTTTTCCGTTTTCCCAAGGATCACAACTCAGATTCCTCAAGTGACGAAAACGAACAGCCCCTTTGTGATTTGCAAGCGTTGACTCGCATCAAGGCCACTAGCAGAGGAAGTCTTGCTCTACCACTGGAAAGACAATTGTTCAGAATCAGTGCTGACTGATTTGGAAGTAACTTCACTACGCTGTGCTGATCACACAGGAGAGTTTATATGCACAGGTGCAGATCCGGGGGGGGGGGGTGCCCCCCTTTCGGCCAGCAAATCTGTAAAATTGACCGTGAGATTCTGAAATTTGGAGCAAATCATTGAAATTCACCGCAGATTTCAATGTTTCTAGTACCGTGCGCCCCCTCTTTTCCGAAATCGTGGATCTGCCCCTGAAGCATACCAGGTATAGAGACTGACCAATTTTCGAAGTGAGCTCACCTTACATTCCTTGATGGCATGCCGTATGCTGACCTCATGTCCCATTCTTCGAAATCTCTTCAGCCGGGTCTCTTGTTCGATGAACCAATTCAATATGTTGGTTGTAGCCGTGTCATACTCTTCCCACTTGGAAAGATTCTGCTCCAGTTTCTTCAGCATCTCCATGATGTCAGACCCAAGAAGCTGCCAGCGAGAGTTCATCACACCAAGACGTTCGGCAAGATTGGTTCGATCCTGTGGCAGCTCGCCCTCCCGGAGGCTGGATTGGACAGCAGACTGGCTCACACTCTCCCTGAAGCTTGACTGTATTGCCGTCTGGTTCACGAAGTCAACAATGATCTGCTTGCTGGAGATGTCTATCTTGAAGCCCTGAAGTTGACAACGGGAGATTACCAACACTCAAGCGCAACAGATCATTGAACAATCTCCAAAGAGAAACAAAGGACCCCTTTCATAGAAGGCGTCAGCATTAACCTGTTAACTGGGTACGGCGTACTATTACGTCATTACGAAATCTGGGGAACCCTGAAAACACCCGAGGATCTCAGCTTGCGTAAGGCATAATAGTACGCCTTCACAGTGCGTAGGACATTATGTTACATCTGGAACCTTATGTGTCAAATGCTTTTCTTTTGGCAAATTTTTTTCTAAGAAAGAAAAATTAATTACACAGTTAACGGGTTAACCACGAGATGATAACGGCGAATTCCAGAAGAAAGGGCATTAATACTTGCTTTGTATTTCTGTACCATAGCCTGGACATCTTCAACATTCTGCAAAACCTTCTTGTCATCATCAGCCATGATTCGATTCAGACTATCAATCCAGAGAAGGATTTCATTCAGAGCTTGCACCGACGGCAGCAGTTCCATCTGAGCCAGTAGTAACTGTTCCTCATGGACGGGGATTTCGTACATCAGACGCAGCCATTTTTCATCAAGTGTATTCAGCTGGCGTTGCATGCTGGGACTAGAGGATTTCTGGGAGCGGAAGACTTGGTATCCGATTGTCGTGATTAGAGATTTGACCTCTTGGTACTTGTCGGCCTCCTTGCGGAATTGCTGGAAAGGGAGTGACAATTTAAGTTCAGATTCTTTCATCAAAAGTCTATGACACAAACTGGATTAAAGACACAACTGTACATGTAAGGCACATACCACAAAAAGATCGATCTTATGTTTTATGGCAGCTATGTCACCAATTTCTTCATCTTCCAGGGCACTTATCTCCTGGAGACGTCTGGGAGCAGACTGCAACCAGTTGGTCAGTGTGTCCAGATTATCATCAAACTTCCGAAGCTGTTCCAAGTGGGTCTCAAGTCTGAAAAATAGTACATGAATGAAGAGATATGGCTGCCATGAAGTATACAGCGTAATATAAGGGACATCCATGACCCTCAGACTCGGCAAAAACTCAAGTGTTTCACCAAGTAACTTCAACTTAAGACAGTTTTATGGAAAACAATGCTCCGACATACCTTTTTAATTCATGGTTTGTAAGGTTTGTGATGTTAACCCACTGCTCGGCAAAGTCAGCTACCTGGTTTTCAAGACGAGGACAGCTTACACTGTGCAGCATATGACGGCCCTTGTCCATCACCTGAAACAAATATGGGTGAAGTTGACACCACTTTTGTCCCATTGGATGAAGATTGGTAGCTGTAGCCTGTGTCTCTTGGACAAGGCATTAGCAATGATTACATTGCACTTCTACTGGAGTATCTGTATGCCAGTGACAAACTGAAAGGTAGTAAAACAACAAATGTGAAATGTTGACAAGTACATGTACCTGATACATTGCAGCCTTTTCATCATTCAGTGCATTCTGGACCTTCTTGTACATTTCAGTCTTGCTACGTATTTGATCCCTGGTGTTCTCTGGTGCTGATGCGGGAAGCTGCTTCTCCATGTTGTGCAACCACTGAGTAATAACCTGGAAGGATATTTTCATAGAAATGAGCAGTGACAAAGGTGGGAAGAAGGGTTCACCAAATATCTCTATGTGATTAGCAAAGGATTGTCCTCTACTCACACCCAGAGAAGTCTCTGAAGGTGTGAGGTTAGTTTCTTACCTGGAACTTTTCTTTGAACTCCGTCCACTCCTGTACAAGTTGTTCCAATTGTTGGCCACGAACACTGGCTTTATCCTGGATAATGTGGGTAGTGTTGATGAGACGGGTGTGCTTGGTCAGGAAGTGCTGCCGTGTGCCGTGATCCACCTGGTGGGAAAGTGCATCCAGCATACTGTGGTGGCTCTCCAGGTCGTTGAAGAAGATCTGTGAATGGAGAAGGACTTGGTGAGAGAGATCGAATATGATTGACAATGATACCAATACTGTTCCATAGCACACCAAAACCCTTGCATCCAGGTCTTGAAAAGAAGATAGTACCACGGCAATGGTAATGACTAGACTTTCCAATGCCGTTTTGACTTTTACTTACCTTATGACAGTAAAAGTAAAGTCGTCTCCAAATTTTGCAAATTTTCGACCACAACCGGGGTCTTCCTCAGGCACTTTCTAGTAGAGATCCTAGAAAGTGCCTGAGGAAGACCCCAGTTGGGGTCGAAAATTTGCAAAATTTGGAGACGACTTCACTTTTATTGTCATCTTGTGTGTCATTTTTTGTGCTCTATGTTGGATATCTTAATTACCTTATGAGTGTTGAGTTGCTGCTTCAGATGATCCAGATCGCTTGCTGAAATACTGTCAGCCCTGAGTTTGTTGGTTGCAGTCTCTAGAAATTCGGCATATTCCTTCAACATCCTTTCGTATTGACTCTGCAGGGTGATGGCAAGACCAAGCTGTGATCGTTGATCATTTGCCTAATAAGAAAAGATAAAAGCAAAGATTCAGCACATATATTTTGATAGTAACATTGATAGTAAACATAAAGTCGTCTCCGAATGTCTCAAATTTATGACCCCAACCGGGGTCTTCCTCAGGCACTTTCTACGAAAGTGAATGAGCTCATTCACTTCTAGAAACTTCTCTACTAGAAAGTGCCTGAGGAAGACCCCGGTTGGGGTCGAAAATTTGCGAAATTCGGCGACGACTTTATGTTTACTATCATTTTGTGTGTCATTTTTTGTGCTCTATTTGGATATTTGATAGTAACATTGAATACTGAAGAAGGAAAAGAAGAACACATACCTTGTGCAGCAACTCCTGCAAGATGAGTCTGAGCATGTTGGTGTCAATCGGCATGATAAGCTGAGGGTCTTGTACCATCAGATTTTCTCCTCTGTCACAAAGGTCGATCAACTTGTCCTCATAGCCCCGGAGCACTTCATCAAGTTTCTGGAAAGAACATGATATCAACAATTGTCACACCCCATCTGTTTATCAAAATGAAGTAAATCTCTGTTGACAAGAGAAGTTTTCAAGTTTTCACACAATTTGGGAACCTACCTTGCTGTCTTGCATCTGTTGTTCCAGACTGGAAGTCCTCTGCGCTGTAATGGTGACATACTGCTTCTTAGCCTCTTCTAATTTGGTGTAGAATGCCTGAATTTCTTCCTGGTAGAGCTTCCACTGTCTTCTTCTCTCCATCAGATCACACTCCCGCTGGCCTGCCTGCTGCTCGAGGACTCTCATTCTCTCTGTGAGGTCATCTATTGTCTGCTTGATCAAGTTGCGACTGTCACAGCTGGCTTCCAGAATGAGTTTCTGTGAGAGCTTTGTCATCATTTGGATTTCACTCTGTAGGCCATGGATCTCTTTCTGCAGGGCCTAGAGAATGAACGGCAAATATTACAATTTTTGATCAGGTCATCAGCATCCATTATTTAACATCACTCATGATCTTTCAGCTATTCACCAAATCCTTATTACACAACTGACTGACCTCAGGATCTTTCAGTAAATTATCAGATTCCTTATCAAACAACTTATCTCAAGATTAAGCTGGTGGTCAGCATCCTCTTCATGAACATTCTTTGGGATCTTTCACCATCAGCACCCTCAAACGACTTACCTCATGATCTTTCAGCTGTGCATCAGTGTCCTTATCATAAGATGTCCCAAACAGTTTCAACTCCACTGAATCCAACCAACTGGAGATGGAAAGCAAAGAATCCTGGTACTGCTGCTGGAAGTCGATTGTCCACTGAAGTCTAGTCTCTGCATCTTCAGCCTGACTCTCCACCTTATCCCATCGAAGCTTCAGGGCCAACAGCGACTTTCTGACATCATCCATCTTTTCAGTGGTGTCAGGTTCAATGCCTTTCAGGGAAGACCGGCGGCGCTCTAATGGCTTCCCAATAAATTCCTGTTGAAGAGACAGATATTTACTACTGATGTACAAGGGAAGAGGGTGACCTGAATGGAAAACTTTGGGTGTTGAAGACAAGCACCCTCTCTTCAAACTCGATACTGGTACCACAAAGGTGAGAGGAGCCAAAGAGTCCACAGAGTCACTGCAGCAGCCGATGATGTACATGGTTGTACTCACCAATGGTTTGGTACTTTCGATAGTCTCTTGTAGAAGTTGTTTCTTGTCCGACAGCTGTTTTGACAGTTGTTTCCAATTGGCATCAACCGCTCCAAGACTTTGCTCTAGTTCATCCTCAGAGTCCTCCCTGTCTTGGGAACCCTGTGTCTGCAATGCTGACCCACGTCGGTTCACAAGCCCGACAAGAACTTGGTGTTCAGCCAGGTCTGATTCTAATTTCTGCAACAAGAAAAGCAACGGATGATACTCATTCAGGTTTGACTTATTCACTTCAAAAGAGTTGATATTCTTGGAAACAACTACTGCTGTCTAACAGTAAAACACACCTTCTTGACATCCTGCTGTTCCTGGGCCAATCTGGCCGTAGCTTCAATCTTGTCAGCTGAAAGCAATGGTATGGTGCTTGTCACTTCTATCGAACTCTGCACATCCTTAAGTTTGGCTTCACTCTCAGCCTTTCTCCTCTTCTCACTTTCATCAATGGCATTCTTTAGAACTGACTCCTGAAGAAATAGAGATAAAGAAGGACGATAGAAAATACAATGGTAAAAGATGTATGGTTCGTGCTGTATGGGCCTAAGTATAGCAAGAACGTTCTCAAACATGGCCTACAATAAGTACGATGGAATATATGCCACAACTCACCCTTTCTAATGTCCTCAACTTCAATTGATTCAACTCAGTCTGCAATACATCCAGCCTGCTCTTCATCGGGTCAGCTGTCTCTTGTGGTTCCATTTCACAAAGACTATCACACCAAATGGAGAGGTCTGAAAGCTGCCCAAAGTGATCACCAATTTCACTCATGAGGAACTGGGTTTCCGACAGCTCTTCTCTCAATTGGGGTACTTCCAAAGTGGGGTCGATGTCACTGGCTTGGCGTAATTTGGTATGAGTCAGCCACGTCTCAAAGGTGATGAGATCGGTGTTGTATTGTTCCAAGTCCTTTTGGTGTTGCACTTGAAGGGATGCCAGATTCTGGAAAAACAACATTTTTAAGTGAAATTTGAGAGAAGTACTCCTGGCAAACAAGGAGTAGAAGAAGTTGATGAGACATGGTAACTGGAAAATTATGGTGAGGTGGCTGCTCAGACTTGTAACCAGTAATCATTAAGGAAGGTTCTCATTCAAATTATGTCCACCAGAAAAAAAGCCGAATTGTGAGTAATGAATACTGTAAACCATGAAATTTTCGCGAGCGTTTTATTTTCGCGATGAGGGGTCAAAACGCGAACTTAAATAGCGCGAAATCGCTGGGCCTTAACAATTTCTGAAGCTCAAGGGCCATATCACAAAATTTATTCTTCGCGAATTTGTGAAGTACGAAAATCGCGAACAATCAGCGCTGTGAAAATTTCACGGTTTACAGTAAACAAATACAGGACGAGAAACTCACATCTAATTCTCTCCTCTTCTGGTCAGCTTTATTTTCCACATCTTTCTGTTTTTCCTTCAATACCATGATGGTAGTCTCCATGGCACATTTACCGTCAGGGGTGGCACTCGCACACAGCTGCAAACACCAGTCATCCAATCGCCTAACGTCATCTTGAAGAGTTTGAATGACTGTCACAATATCCTGGAACAGACAGAGAAAATTCTAATATGCCCTACTATTACCTGTGCATTTTATCCAAGGACATTTCGACTTGGATAATCCTGACAAAGAACTGCTGTCGTGTTCAGTACATGCCATTTTTTTTACAAAACAATGATGTTTCAAGCACACTTTGAGTCTGATAGAATTTTTTTCAACTATGAATTATGGCAGTGACAATTTAGTGCATGAACAACACTTCTGATTCATGAAAATAAGATCACACATGTACCACATTTAGTCAACTTTCCCCATAAAAAATTAAAGAAAGTATTAGCGACCTGCTAANTGAATTACAGCAGAGACAGTTTAGTGCATGGACAACACTTCTGACTCATGATAATAAGATCACACATGTACCACATTTAGTCAACTTTCCCCATAAAAAAATTAAAGAAAGTATTAGCGACCTGCTAAAACATGAAATCACAATCTTCATTGAAATCACAACATTGTTAACAACTAATATTGTTTGAGGATGTGTGGTTACATTGTAGGTGATTTTTTAGTAAGGTATATGGCAAGGTCAACAACATAGGGAACCTCTCTCTATAAAAGAGGAAAAAAATTGACAACATGTAATGGACATACCAAATCTTTTCAGTTCCTGCACAACATTATGACAGTACCTGAAATCTGGTAATGTATATTCATGCTTTGCTTCAGAATCACCTTACAAGAAAGTCAGCAACAAGTTAGCAACTTCCTTAACGATGTGAAATTGCTCTGAAGCTCATGAAGCAATACCTTGAGTTCCAAGAAAAATGGTTCCAGGTTTTCTATCTTCCCAGGGTGAATAGCATCGAGTCGTTTGGATTCATTGCTGATCTGTTTCGTAGCCATCTGCACGGCCAAATGGAATGCCTCCTGTTCACGCAACACGTCCCTGTCCTGAAAGTCGTAACATGATACATGTACGTTGGATCAAACCCAAGTATTTCATTTACTCCTTATTCCCCACTCTAATCAAGGTCTACCATAATGACTCATACATGTAGGATCACAACAGTCCAAGACCACAGCAGAAGAAAGATGGTGGATATCCCTTGAACCATCCATCCAATTTCCCTTTGTTCATGTTCAATCCTTATTTACCGAAACTCAAACATTTCACCAAGAGGTTTGTACAGTAATAGCCATCATTTCACTAAATTCACATGCAAGGTGAAATTTGCAAGCAGGGAAACTTTTGACTTTTCGAAATTGAGTGACAACCTGTTACTTTAATAAGAAATGTGCTCGAATTGATTCAAACATTTCCTTCGGCACTTAGTCAAATGCATCACACTATAAATGAACAGGACACAAATGTGAATAGTGTGTATAGGGAAACTCAGACAATCGAGAATGGTGCAATGTAAAGCATTCAGAAAGATACATGAAGATATATCAAACTCCAACGAACTATCAAGAATTCGCTGAAATGGAGGTTCTAAGGTTATCACGAATGCATCCATACAATTCATAAACATGTGTCTTACTAAGTTTTTCCAATCTAAAATGTACATCAACAATTCCGATTCCGAATATTGAGATAATTTCAGAAGTATTGTATATCAAAGTCAGAAAGGATTTTGGGTTCGACTTCAAATTATTTCCAGTTCCACACAAGTATAGTTACACTGAATTTCAAAATGACTTCCAGGCATCAATCACTGAATAAGAAGTAATCAATTTTTCTGTACCAAAGGGAAAGACACATGTTGGTAAAATATAATTTATCCTCACCTGAGATTCTGCTTCGAGAGGTGGAGCAGACCCAACTGTTGCCGCAGTTTCAAATACTAGAGGTGGACTGGAGAATTGCACCTCCTCTTCCTCACATATCTGGGAGCTGTCTCGCACAAGTT
The DNA here is from genome assembly GCA_002633025.1 of Notospermus geniculatus. Lineage (NCBI taxonomy): Eukaryota > Metazoa > Nemertea > Pilidiophora > Heteronemertea > Lineidae > Notospermus > Notospermus geniculatus. The sequence goes on along the minus strand of NMRB01002051.1, from coordinate 5,822 downwards.
CGTCCGGTGCTGGTCTAGTTGCCACCTCTGATGATGGCTCTGATGTCCCTAGGGCCAAGAGCTCACTGGCTGTCATCGACGAAATCTGATCAGCAGGAAGACCAAGGGAAGCCAGCCTGCCTAATTCAGAAGGGGACACACCTGCAACTTGATCTCGAGTGAACATTAGTATCAGAAGCAATGATATGTTGCTATTTTGTAAGAACTTCACTTGCTCGGGGGTTAATCCAAGTGTGATTAACAAGATTAGTTGTTCCCTTGTCAGTCCCTGAACCTGTTCTGGTGTGAGCTGCATTCCAGTTAAGGTTTCCAGTTGTTGTGAAGTGAGATCATGGACCTGGCTTGATGAAAGATTAAGTCCTACAAGTATTCTACATTGGTCAGCGTCGAGTCCTTCCACTTGTTCTGGCCTAAGTTGCAACCCTACCAAGGAGTTCAATTCTTCTGCGGTCAATCCTCTCAGCTGCTCTGGATTCAGAAGAAGCCAGATCAACCATTTCAGCTCCTGGGGTGACAATCCTTCCAGCTGTTCTGGAGTCAATCGAAGCCCGACCAACAATTTCAGCTCCTCCGCTGACAGACCTTTCAGCTGCTCTGGATTCAGAAGAAGCCAGATCAACCATTTCAGCTCCTGGGGTGACAATCCTTTCAGTTGTCCTGGTGTCAACCGAAGCCCAACCAACAATTTCAGCTCCTCTGCTGACAGACCTTTCAGCTGTTCTGGATTTAGTCCTAGTCCTATTAACAACTTGAGTTCTTCGGGAGTCAGTTCCTTCAGCTGGTCTTTGGTGAGTTGCAGATCAATCAAGAACTTCAAATCACCAACAGTTAATCCTTTCAGCTGTTCTAGTGTAAGGCCAAGGATCAGAAGACGCTTCAGCTGCCACGGATTAAGATCATGTACCTGTCCAGGAGTCAGCTGAAGCCGAGTTAATAAAATCAACTCCTCTGGAGACAGACTCTCCACTTGACTTGGAAGCAAACGTAGATGGACTAACAATGCTAACTCCCTTGACGAAAGGCCACGGAACTGTTCAGGAGTAAACTGCATTGCAATGAGAAGAAGCAAATCTTCATACGATAAATCTTGTAACTGTTCCTCAGTTGGTCTAAGTTGTACAAGTAGAAGCATCTGTCCACCTGATAACTCACGCACTTGATGCGGACTTAGATTTAACTTGGGGATAATCGAGACCTGCTCAGGGGTCAGCTCTTTCAGTTGGTCAGATGAAAGTCCAAGTCCAGTTAGTTTTTGTACATCTTCTGGTGTGAGATGCTGTACCATGGCCGAGGTTAGATCCAAGGCGATCAGTCCTTTGATATGCTCCGAGGTCATCCCAGCAACCTGATCTGGTGACAATCCCAGTCCGGCAAGACTCCTCAACTCTTCAGGAGTGAGACTTTCTACTTGTTCCGGTGTCAGACCCATGGCTAGCAAAACCATTATTTGCTGTTGAGACAATCCCTTGAGCTGTTGTGGAGACAATCCAAAGCGCACCAGTTGTGATAACTCCTCCGGTGTCAGACCTTTCAACTGATCAACAGACAGTCCGAGACTCACGAGTCTGGACACCTCTTCAGGTGTCAGATTTTTCAACTGATCTGGAGTACATCCAAGATTTGCCAGTGTAGATAACTCATCTGGAGTTAGACCCTGCAACTGATCCGCAGACATTCCAAGACTGAGCAGGTCAGATAATTCCTCCACAGTAAGTCCCTTCAACTGTTCTGGAGAAAGCCCCATATCGGCCAACTTAGCGAGCTCCTCAGCTGTAAGGCATTGTAACTGATCAGTAGTGAGCGACAGGGTAAGGATTGATGCTAAAGTTTTACTCTCTAATCCAGAAATCTGATCAGAACTAAGGCCGAATCCTATGAGCTGTGTGATCTGGTCAGGATTCAGGCCGACCACTTGCTCACGAGTGAGGTGAAGAGTTGACAACTGAATGAGCTCTTCAGGTGACATATCAGCTACTTGTTCATGGGTGAGTTCTAATCCAGCTATGAGAGACAACGTTCCCGACTCAATTCCTGTCAACTGTGCTGTGTTGAAGCCCTGTTGTAACATTTTCCTGATCTGGTCGGATTGTAAATTCTGTATCTGTTCTGAGCTGACCTCAGTAAGTTCGGCTATTTCTTCAGGAGAGAGATTTGCAACTTGGTCAGAATCAAGACCAAGGTCAGCAAGGTTTCTGAGCTGTGCAGATGAAAAACCAACAATCTGTTCCGGGTCCAATTCAAGTTGAGTGAGAGCATTAAGATGTTCAGAGGAGAGTTCCTTCAACTGTTCAGGATGCAGCCTCAGCTTCTCCGCTTGCTCCAAGGACTCTGGACTAAGTGCCATTAAAGATGAGACGTGCTCCGGTGTTAAAGAAATAACACAAATAAGATTGATGTTCCGTTCATGCAAGGCACACATCTCTCGTGGTGTTAGGCCAAGTTGTATCAGAAGAATCAGCTGCTCTGGTGACAAACCAGACACTTGACTTGGACTCAATTCCATTGTGGCAAGAGAGGCCATTTGCTTTGGAGAGAGGCCTGCAATTTGTTTAGATGTAAGATCCAATTGTAGTACATTTTTCAGTTGTTTTGCATTCAGGTTTGATACATGTTCCGATGTCAACTGAAGATAAGCCAACTGAGCTAGGTCAGTGGAAGTCATGTCTTCAACTTGTTCTGGTTTGATATCCAGTCGAATAATTGCGGCCAGTTGTAAAGATGTCAGATTCTCTATTTGGTTTGCATGAAGAGGTAACTTAGTCATCATTTCCAGTTCATTTGGCGTGAGATGTTTGACTTGTTCTGATGTCAGGTGGAGTCCTACTAAGCATCTCAGTTCATCGGATGAGAGTTCTTTCACTTGATCTGGTGTCAGCAGGAGGGCCACTAACAGCTTCACTCCATCTGATGATAGATCTCCGACCTGTTCTGGTGTGAGGTGGAGGGCCACCAACAGCCTCAATTCATCTGGTGCGAGTTCTCTGGCCTGTTCTGGTGTGAGGTGGAGGGCCACCAATAGCCTCAATTCATCTGGTGCGAGTTCTTTGACCTGTTCTGGTGTGAGGTGGAGGGCCACCAA
>NMRB01002050.1:118059-130298 GCA_002633025.1 Notospermus geniculatus | reverse complement strand
CGGACGACGACGACGACGACGACGACGACGACGGACGACGACGGACGACGGACGCTGCACCATCGTAATAGCTCACCCCAGTGAGCTAAAAACGATGGATTTGGAGGCAGAATGACCCAGTTGGTCAATTAATCTATATGTGACCTGTTCTGGTAAAACCAGGCATATGTCACTCAGAAGGTGAGCCTCAAGGAAGTAAGATGACACCAGGAGAGAATGGAAGAAATAGATGATTTCAGATTTCACAATAGACAGACAATATTGAAACTGACAAACATTTGGTCTCAACCTGCCAAGCTAAGAGCGACATGTGGCTGGTTTTGCTGTGACGGGTCACATATGGCTGCAATGTTAACTTGAATAATGATCCGAACTTTTATTTAAGGAATTAAACCCGAGGCGGAGGGTCTTGGTTGCGACACCAAACCCGCGAGGGTGGAGCTAAAATGTAGTCCAAACCCGAGGCGCTTCGCCGAGGGTTTGGACGGAATTTTTGCTCCACCCGAGCGGGTTTGGTGTCGCAACCAAGACCCGAAGCCGAGGGTTTAATTTCTATTCTAAAATACCTCAAACTAAACACAGTATACATAGGTTCAGTGCAGTTTGATTGCAATAAATAGGCCTAAGATATCAGGGAGGACGCTCCGTCGATGACGCGACATCAGTGAATCACGCACTGTGTGTACAAACCTGTACATCGTGCCTACATCGTGTATATCTGTGTGCAGCACTAGCAGCAAGCTGCAGGAGTCGAAATGAGGTCGCAGGGCGCTTTCTTCAACGGATTATCCGCAGGAAATGTACCTAATGGTACAAAACCTCGTTGGGATAGGTCACTGAGTATCCACCTGGCCGACATTCGCTGCATTACCTCGATGAATGCTCGAAGCGAGAAATGTTGGACGCACGCCATTACACTGAGCGGGTCTTGGTTGTGTCACCCAGACGCGCTGCATTCAGAATGAGGCTAATGCATTATCCATTTGAAACATACGCACGAGATACCAAGGTATTTTAGAAATAAAGTCTGGCAACATCTATCTTTGACCTAATGGAATGCGGAAGCTAGGAAATTGATCGTTGGATTTTCCACGGACCTTTAATCACACACGGCTATTGAATGACCGGTGGACAACGCGGACAATCGGGGAACGACCACAAGTGATCGACAGGCATGATTATAAACCGCAATGCTCTGTCACATTACATGACTTCCGCATTCCTTTAGGTCGAAGATAGATGTTGCCAGACTTTACTGATAGTGTCTTTTTAATAATACTGCAGCAGTGTTAAAGGCACTTTTAACATTATTACCCCAGCTATATAGAGCTTGTACAGTGGCTCATTATGACGTCATTTTTTACCAGACTTTGACATCGACAACAAAGTTTGCCCTGTGTAGATCACGTCATGGTTGAAGTCACACACTTTCCACTTCCGCTGATCAGATCAGGTGCTTCTAGTCTGTACGCTAGGCTTAATTAAATGTGTGTGCAGAAGTTTTTTAGACTGACAATTTTTAGACTGATGATTTTTAGACTGACAACAACAAATAAACTTCAGTTAACTAACCAGCAAATTTCTGCGTGTCTTTTATTGGGAGAGAGAAGGAGAGTTCCATTCCATGTTGGCGTATCAAATCAGCGTCTGGTAGGTGATCTTTTACAAAATTTTTCACCTTCTCGGCATCGCAATTTTCCTCAGTCACCATACTGAAATTGAAACATCATAGACTGTATTTACCCGGTGGGCCTAACTTTATCTGGTGGGTCTAATTTAACCAAGTAGGCCTAACTTTACCCGGTGGACCTAACTAACTTTATCTGGTGGGCCTAACTTAACCCGGTGGACCTAACTAACTTTATCTGGTGGGCCTGACTTACACGTCTGAAATTTTTGTCACCCAGCAGAAAACAGTTGATCTGGGCCTTTATTTACAAAACCTTGCAAGCTCAGTTGATTGCTAGGCCTGTACAAACTGGTCACTTTAGCAAGTAACTAAGCCCAGCAACGTTTTATGAATATGGGCCCTGCTCGCTGTGCAAAATCGGCTGTTGACGCCAGGACTGTGTGCACTGGACAACGATGCGTGGAATTTCTCGCTAGCACTGCTTCCCTCCCCCAGTATCGAACAATACCAAAATCGGTATCACCTAGTCTGTGGTGGCTGGCGAGAAGATTGGTGGCGATATTATCGCCTGGTAAGTATTATGTTACTGGCTTGAAGCACCAATGTACAGTTGGTGCTCACGAGGGAGGGTGAAGACGTTTTGTGCAGCCTGAAGTGCGTTATGTTGCCTGCAATGCTTCGCTGAGGGCAACATGACCACCAACGGTCGCACAAAACGTCATCCTCCCTGACCGAGAGGGCACCAACTGTATTGTCGCAACTCTGCCCGTTTTCCCTATTACCTCCACTATAATCAAGGTCAATTTTGAGGAAAAAGTGCACCAGTGACCTGGTGCCATGAAATTATTCTTCGTCATTTTGACGGCCGCTCCTAAAACGACCAAAGGCTTCAGGAAGCTAATAAGGGGATAGTTAAGTGAGGAAAGGTTGAGATGGGGATTCGCCACAACTCACTTTAATCTGTAGCCAATACCAAATCTGTTCTTCAGAAACATGGACGAACCGTAGCATTGTAACTTTCCCTTATTCAAGATGGCTTTCCGGTCTGCAATGCAAAAGCAAAAGTATTAATTTCAAAATCTGAAATACTCCTCAACTGAACATGCTGAATGGAAAGCACAAATACAGGGAGTCCCAAAAAGAGTCCAGGCCAACTCAGTCAACCTCAGAACCTAGGGTACATAAACAATGGGCATATGAATAAAGACTAGCAAAGGCTTTTACTTCAGATTTGTACAGCATTGCCTAGTGCATTTGTATTGCAAAGTTCAAGTAAAAGTATTCACTAGTCTTTATTCATATTACTGCATTTTACGTTATTTTCAAAGTGTTAGGAGAATGCAGGTAGAGGTCTCATAGCCTTGTGAAGGTCCCCAAAATGCTTGCCTGATACGTACTTCAAAGAATCAAGACCTAGTTTTCAGCACACATTGAAATGAAATGGCCAGGGCCATTGTGCTCACCTCTGTGACAGAGTATGAAGTGTGACTAGCCTGCTGATACACCGAGTGGTGAAGGATTAGTGCAGAAACATCGTAACATTTACTACTGATGAGATATGGCCAAAGTCAATTTTTCAAGATGGCTGCCCAGCAGCCATGTCGAAGTCCAATCGACTCGAAATTTGGCATTTAAAGGAGCACGGTATTGGATCTCAAATGCGTTATTTGACTGCNAAAGTTTCGTGGTTCTAGCTAACAGCGTTCAGGAGATACGGCCAAAAGAAGGTTTTCACAAAGCGCCCCCTACAGGCCAGAGTGTACAAGCGGCAGCACTACGTTTCGGTCCAGAGATACTTTTTACCATAGGGTACCTGTACACCAAATTTCAAGTTTGTAACCCAAGCAGTTTAGAAACGTGCCACCCCTGTTAACGACGACGGACGACGACGACGGACGACGCCGGACGACGGACAACACACCATGAGAGAAGCTCACCTCACAGAGGTGAGCTAAAAACTGCAGACAGAGCTCTAATGTATTCAGATAGAGCAGAGTACATTTTACACTACACTAATGTCAGAGGACGTAAGCACTTTCTCAATTCAATACAGTGTGGCTTTAATTCCTAAATCGTAAAACCGATGGACACTGACCAGCGAGGACATCCGCCTCGTCCATGAAGTGTGTCGTCAGTAGGATGGTCTTGCCGTGTTTTATTTTCTTCAGTAGTGTCCACATCTTCCGTCTGGAGTACGGGTCCATGCCAGCAGTCGGCTCGTCCAAGAAAATAACCTGTCGATTAAAGAAAATCATAAAAATATGAGCTTTCCACTGTAATACAGTCTCAAAAGTGCTTTCCACTGTAAAAGCACTTGCCACTGTGGTACACTAGTCTCAAAGCACGTTCCACTGTAATACACTGTCAAAGCACTTCACATTATTACCCCAGTCTCTCCAGAAACCTTTCTGGGGAACTCAAGGAGCAGCTCATTCAGCGCATCACTTGATCCTTTCAGACCAGTGTAGAGTACACAGTGGTGACTCAGCTTGGCGCTGCCATCCTGCCTGGAGCGTGTGTCAGAAAAGGTCGAATGTGGTTTGATTACCCCCCCCCCCTGAAGTTTTCTTAAAGCCTCAGAAATATATTGGAAAGAATTTGAAGAAACATTCTTCAGATGGTTGATAGGAACAACCTTTCTTCAAATATTTTTCAATCAAAATCGCAGGATGTGAGAAAACTTTGACAGAAAATGTGTCTGCCAGACTCCGGGGGTAGAAGATCATGCCTGGTGTATTTTTCTGCACCTTTGGGTCTCCAATCAAAGCAAGTCCAACCGATAACTTCCGTCTTTGACCGCCGCTCAGTTCTGATGCAAATGTGTGAACTTGGTTTGAGAGGTCGACCAGAGAAATGACTCGTTCAACCTGGAAGTAAAAAGTTATATTTGGTCAGCAACAGGTAGTGATAAATAAACATAGTAATTTAACCACTTCAGGCAGACAATTGCAGTGTTCTCCACGCCAGTTAAAAGAAGGTTGGCCCGCCCCTCTTAAAAATACTGACAGGAAAATCTGCCCCTCTTAAAAATGGCCCGCCCCTCTTAAAAATTCGTCCGCCTAATAATTATGGTTTAGATCACTCAATTATGCATCTCAGATGCTCAGAAAATGCATCTCAGAGCACCTAAAAGCCAAATTTTGCTGGGGGAGGGCCCCAGACCCCCGTCAGAAGTCACCTCGCACGGTGCCTTCGGCACCACGCCCACTGCGCCCCTCTTAGACCAAAACCCTTGGAGAACACTGAATTGAGGCTTTGCAATGACGTCATCCTGGCGGCCATTCTGGAGGACACAGGGCGCAGAGGTGTGAGCTGACCATTTGTGATGTTTGTGATCTGACGTTTGTGATTTAGCACAAATACCAGGATACCAACCTCACTTTTCACATCCTCTACTCCGCGGATTTCGGCGAAGAGTTCCAGATGTTCCGTGGTAGAGAGGTCGTCGTACAGGACGTCGTGTTGAGGACAAATCCCGAGCATTTGATGGATGGAATAAAGTTCGCCGTCCGAACACACATCCTGGAGAAGAGAATTCATCAATCTATAAACTGTTCGAAAAGTCCCCATTTTCATCGCGAATGGCGTACCGGTACATTGTGTTACCGAGGGGTGTAAATCCTAAGTGTGACAGCTGCCGCTGGGTGTAGCCCTAGTGGCCGTTTCAAGAATCAAAATGCCTCTAGTCTAGGCAAGTTCCTCGACCCATGGAGTCTGCGCGCGAATACAAGAAGATCATCGATCCCAGACGAAATTTGGTGAATTTTAAATTTGCAGCGAGCGAATTACTTCGCGAGTTACAACCGACTGGAATTCTCATTGTAATCTCACTGCACCGGGTGCACGCCCCCCCCCAATCCGCGCCTGCCTACTGTCAATCCACAAATGAAGTGAGGTAAGTTGGTAATAGTTTGACAGTGTTATACCTGGGCCATTTTAGAGTGGTGCTGCGCCATGCCCCCAAAAGGGGGCGCCATTGTGCCCTTTTTAACCCCCTAGAGCGCCATGCCCCTGAAAAAAAAATTTTTTTCTTTCTTCTTTTTTTAGGTTTTAGTACCCCCAGACGCTTTGCCATGGTCCCTTTTAGTCATATCACCTTAGAAACTGGCTTAAATTGGCTGTTGACTGGAGTTATAGAGACCTTTTTCACTTTTTAGCTTTTCAAATTCCGTTAGAAGAAATGTGGCGAATGAAAAGTGCCCTTTTCTAGGTTGAAGTGCCCTTTTCACAAAGTTTGCACCATGCCCTTCTGAAATCCTAGATATAACACTGGTTTGAACATAAAATAGGCCTAGTTAACTGCATTTTGTGGCAGGCACTTACTTTCGAGCACAACAGTATTGTTCACTCTTACCTTGCCATAAATTGTTGTCGTCCCATGCGAGGGATGGATAATCCCCGACATGATCCCAAACAGCGTACTCTTCCCTGCTCCGTTATGACCAAGAAGGGCTGTAATCATCCCTTCATAAATATCCAAACAAACACCATCCACTGCGTTTATTTCCTCCTTTTCCATCACAGGACAACATTTTCCTTTACTTTTTTCTTGATTCTTTATTTCCTTCCCGGTTTGGTAGATCTTTTTCACGTTGAAGATTCTGCCATGAAAAATAAAACAAACTAGAATATAAAGTTAACATGTTCGATTACTTCCAGTGTTCTCCACAGGGTTTGAAACAGACCGGGCGCTGGTGACGTCACACGGTTACTGATATCGGAAGCCGCTGCCGCACGCGCGTCCTCAGGGGGGCCAGGGGCCTCCCCCAGAAAAATTTGCAATCTAGAAACCCTGAAATGCGATTTCCCGGCATTTCAGAACACAAATCTAGCTCTTGACGGCGCTTGGAAAACCTCAGTGTTATTTAAAGTGAATGATTTTGACCGGGCAGCAATTTTTTTTGACCGGGTAGCAGATTTTTAGACCAGGTGCTGAGATCAATCCTGCATTTTAGAACGGGTGCCGCGCCCGTTCTTTTACACTAGCGGAGAACCTTACTTCCACCGGCCAGGCACCAGCGCTTTCTCAGACATGCACATTGGAGGCCAATAAAAGAACGCTGTCGTGTTAGACACGAGTAAAGTGTCATGGCGGATGCACTCTGATTGTCCGCCATGACACTTTACTCGTGTCTAACACGACAGCATTCAATTTCTTTTGTGCACCAATGCCCCCAATGTACACACTGATGTATGCAGGGGCTTTGTGCATCTGCGTTTGGAAGTGACATCATGCTCTGCATGCTGGGATACTGCCCGAAGTAACCGTCTCAGGGGGAAGGTTAGTTGCACCTGGTGCAACACGCCCAACTTGGAGAACTTCTGGTGAATAAAACGCTGTCAATGTGTGCTGAAACCTAGGTCTTGATTCTTTGAAGTACGTATCAGGCAAGCATTTTGGGGACCTTCACGAGGCTTTGAGACCTCTACCTGCATTCTCCTAACACTTTGAAAACAGCATAAAATTCAATACAGAGGGCTTCAATGTGGCCAAGAGGGTATATTTATGGTATTACCTTACAGTGTTCTCCACACCAGTTAACTTACAAATACCGACGGCAAAATCCGCCCCTCTTAAAAACGGCCCACCCCTCTTAAAAATTCGTCCGCCCTAATATTTATGATTTAGATCGCTCAAGTATGCATCTCAGATGCACCTAAAATCCAAATACCGCTGGGGAGGGGGCCCAGACCCCCGCCAGAAGGCGCCTTTGGCTCCTCGCGCGGTGACGTTGGCACCAGGCCCACCGCCACCCCTTTTAGAGCAAAACCCGTGGAGCACACTGACCTTATGCTCTCCTTGCCCAACAGTTCATTCGGTACACTTTCCACGTCCTCCACCTTCACTGCTCCTTCCAGGAGATAACTAAAGTCCTTCTCCCCCAAGCTCGATGGTTTCCAGTAAGACTTCTTCAGAAAGAAGGACGCTGATTTCCTTTTTCCATTGATATCTGTAAATAAACACTTGCTGATCAAAAACATATTTTCTTTTTTATCATACAGTACTGCCTGAAAGATACCTCTCATGCGCCCCAGGATTTTCCTAGGGCGCCTGCGGGCGATCCTAGGGCGTTCCGCGGGCGTTTTCAAAAACGCCCGCAGTGCGCCCGAGAAGCGCCCGCGGAGCGGCCGAGGATCGCCCGCAGTGCGACCGTGAAACTCCCGAACGCATCCGAAATGCGCCCGGAGTCCAACAGACACGCGCCCGAAACAGCATGGTAATTAGCGGCGAACATCAAATGAACAGAATTCTTTCAGTAACCGACAGCGGTCGGTCCGTCCAACCCGTACGGGATACGCGTATTTGATACGGGAATAACATCGTCGATACGGCAGTACGATTTGCAGTGCTCAGATACGGGATAAATTGCTTCCAAAATACGCTGCAAAAAACCTGCCAAANAATGCTGCCGTGTTCATGATGCTGTGATAGGTACGGGCATGACGGGGACGATGAGTTTGAAACTGATTGCGATGTTTTTGACGAACATGTCCAGAAAGTTTTAGAATTCTGGGTAGGCCTACCGCTTGTTGCCGGTGTGAGTGACACTAAGGTATGAAATTTGGTTTGCTGGCAGCGCGTTGTTCATATCGATGTCATGTTGATGTAATTAACGCCCGAAGTACGGCCGCAGCGCGACCGAGGAACGACCGCAATGCGTCCGCGGAACGCCCGCAGTGCGCCCTCGGAAAGAAACGGGCGATCCTAGGGCGTTCCTAGGGCGGTTTTGCGGGCGTCCGAGGGCGCACGAGAGGTATCTTTCAGGCAGTACTGTATGTGACCCGGCACAGCAAAATGAGTCGGAAGTCGCACAGAAGAAGACCGAAGGTGGAACCAGACAGCAACCCCAGAAATCGACCAAGTCAAATTTCACAATGGGCAGACAATCCTGAAATCAGCGAACCGTTGGTGTCACCTTGGACATGTTGGGTCTTCTTATGTGCGCATTCCGACTCATTTTGTCGTGCCGGGTCACATGTGACCCGCTCTGGCAAAAGCAGTCGCTTGTCGCTAAGAAGTTGAGCCTCAACGAAGTAAGATGACACCAGGAGAGAATGCAAGAAATAGATTGTTTCAGATTTCATAATAGCCAGACAATAGGCCTACTGAAAGTGACAAACGTTGGTCTCAACCTGCCAAGCTAAGAGCAACATGCGACTGGGTTTTGCCAGAGCAGGTCACATGTGACCCTCTCTGGCAAAATCAGTTACATGTCGCTCATTGCTTGGTAGGTTGAGACCGACGTTTGTCAGTTACAATAATGTCTGTCTATTATGAAATCTAAAACAATCTATTTCTTCCACTAGGCAATACCCATTCAGAGGGGAAACTGCTAAAATTCATGCGAGACGCATCATGTCATTTGGTTGGAGCACTTGGGGACGTAATGACGTCATACCCATTCGAGTACGTGTAATGACATCATTCTGTCGCACATTGTTGATGACGGATGACGCGGCGGCAATCTCGGTGACATCATGACGTCAAAAGGCATTAAAACAGCTTTGTTATTTTCTTTGATATCTTGATATTTCGAAAACTATTTGGGCTTCGTAAGGGCACTTCCCAGGTCTGTCTGCATGTGCATACCAAGTTTGATGGCAATCCGTTCGTCAGTCTTGGAGAAAATCACAAACAAACAAAGAAACTGTTGTCAAATTTTAGTACGATTCTCTCCTGGTGTCATCTTAGTTCGCTGAGGCTCACCTCTGAGCGACATGCAACGTTTTGCCCAAGAAGGTCACGTATCCGGCGGGCCAAAAAAAGTGATACCCCTATTTTCATTCAGATGAGAGTTCAGAAAATTCGATTGGATGGTGATTGAAATACGAACTGCGAAAGTTCGATGTGGTATTTTTCATACCAACCGATATCTACATTTATTTCTGTCTGGTACAGTACAGGTCACAACTGACATCCCTACGGCTTCGCGTAAGTTACTCGTAAGTTATGCGTAACTCACGGTTTTGGTTTCGCGTAATTCACCGTGTAACTCGCCAAAATCGCGTAACTCACCTCGTAAATCACTGCATAGCTAGCGAAATTCGCTAACTCACCGCGTAACTCACCTCGTAAGTTGCGCATAACATAGCTGTGAGTTGTTGCGTATTACAAGTGACTTACGCGTAACTTGCGCGAATTTAGGGATGTCAATTGTGACCTGTACTGTAGCTAACTTTTAGACACGAAAGGGGCTGTTCCTTTTCGTCAGTTGAGGAATCTGAGTTGTGATCCTTGGGAAAATGGAGAAAACTATGAAGCTGCAAATTGCAGCGATTATTCTGTACAGCACATCAAATAATCCCTGCAATTTGCAAGTGCATAGCTTTTTCCGTTTGCCTAAGGATCACAACTCAGATTCCTCACGAAAACGAACAGCCCCTTTTGATTTTTTCATCATGTCAAAACTTATAATATTTCTGTCACACTCCTTACCTGGCATGACGTTGTCAAGGTAGCCAAGAAGCAGAGCGTAGACGATGATGTCGATTGTCAGCATGGCCATGGCAGAGGCGATGGAGAAATTCTGTTGGTAGGCCGTGTACCCAGCATTCCAAAACTGTACACCGTCTTTCGGGAGTGCCCATTCCATGAAGACAAGCTGGGGAAGAAACATGAAAAGAAGTTAATAGAGGTTTCCCACGTGACGTCATAGCTCAAAATCTCGCCATTTTGGCCGTCAAATGACGCAACGTCACAGCATCAACACAGCGTGCGTTCAGCACGCAGTTTTAACGTAGTCGGCAGTCATCAGCCTCTTCTACAGGAAGTCGTATGGATGCATTCGTTTGTTTTCAACACGGTTTTCACACCAGACCAACTACTTATGCTCAGAAACTGCGAGAGATAAAGTGATTTGTTGAGTTGTATGCGGGCCGCTGAACTTTTGAACCGAGAACAAGATGGCAGCCTCCAGGCTTCATTTTGACGGCCAGTATGGCGGCCGTGTGACGTCAGTGAAGAACCTCTATATACTGGATGACAGCACTGGACAATGACGATTATGATAATTATGATGAACGTTCCCGCGTTAAAGTCCTGTTTCCACCACAACGGATTCCGCGGCAGTTTGCGGCGAGCAGAGCAGTTTCACAGGCATTAAAGGCCCGGGTTCATACTGCGATATTTACCACCGCCGAGATGTCACCTGTACTGCATTTTTGCATTACTGACCCACTGACCTAGATTCCAATGTACTCCGGCCTTTAAAGTTAAAGTTTGGGTTTACAGTCTGATCTCAACAAGAGTTGTTAGAGGTTCTCATCTGACTTTACACTTTAACCCCAGTCTATCCTGAAACATTTCAGTAGAACTCAGATCAGCTGCTCATTCAGCGCCACAATCTGAGCATTTCCGACCAGTACCGGTACCCATTTATGGTAACCTCAAAACATTGGAACGACCCACATTGAAACGACCCAAATTGAAACCAGCCAGAATATTGAAACTGTCCAAAGGTTTATATTAAAAACAATCACTATAATGCGATATTTTGCATGTTTTGGCTGGTTTCATTTTGGGTCGTTTCAATTTGGGTCGTTTCAATGTTTTGAGGTTACCCCCATTTATACACCTGGGTGGAGAGAGGCCAGTAAGGCAAAGAGACTTGCCCAAACTCTCATGCCCAGTGGGATTCAAACCCGGGACCCTCTGACCGTTAGTTGGGGAAAGATTTTTGTGAAATACACAAAGAAAATTCAAACAAACCTGATCTAGCGCCAATGCAAAGGCCACCTGTGGAAACAGCGATAACGCCCAAAACACAGCAACGTTCATTTCATCCGGTGATCCCGACATCGCTGGTACCTTACAGGCAAGGTAGAGGAGGCCAAATATGAGGAAAAAGAAAAAAAATGCTACGCTCGCCACTTTGTTTGACTTGAAGAAACAGGACACCGTCAGCACGAAGAAAAATCCGGAGAAGATGTAGAGCAGCGTCATCAGGAAAATGAGGCCGAAGTTCGATACGACGAAGAGGGAGCCAGCACGGAATATGCTGACGACGCCAAGCGCCACGATGATTGCCATCAACCAGTACACTACCGTCCAGGATAACCTGAAATTGAAATTGAGTATAAAACGCTGAAGTCGGTGATGCAAAAGTCGGAAAATCACCAATCATGGATGACTTCAAGAAGTCCCGTTTTTTTGTAACGCTACTCAAATAAAATGAAATGGCCAGGGCCATTGTGCTCACCTCTGTGACACGTCTCCGTGGTTAAGTGTGAAACTGTGACTCTCATGGTGAATGTTGAAGGATAAGGATAGATAAGATAAAGCTGAACACACCAAGAAGTACTTTCCTGTCTAGGTCACAGATGTCAAAAATTCTATTTTTCAAGATGGCCACCTGCTGGCCACACGTGACGTTCGTTGGGACTGAAATTTTAGCAGGAATGTACAGGATACTTGCATAGATATTTAGACAACATTGAAACATCGTAACATTCACTACCGGTGAGACATGGCCAAAATCAATTTTTCAAGATGGCCGCCTGGCAGCCATGTTGAAATCTAATTGAACCGAAATTTGGCATATAAGTAGACAGTACCAAGACACATATTTAGGCACGGTTAAAGCATCCTAGCTACCACTATTTATGAGGT
>NMRB01002050.1:81286-94354 GCA_002633025.1 Notospermus geniculatus | reverse complement strand
AGCATAAGTTGCGCTTCCACTACAAAAAAGCAGGTATTTGTCCGGTCGTATTCTGCTTCCATTACGGAATTGCCGGGTTTGTCCGGTTCTATTAAGTGCGGATCTATTTAGTTCGGATAGCATAGCCGAGCATACTCCGAATCTAGATGCGGATAAATTTTGTAGTGGAATGGCAATAACACCGGATCTATTTGTAGTATTATGCTCGGCTACAGGTGGCTCCACGGTCGCTTGCGACTGCGCATGACCTATCCAAACTAAATAGATCCGCACTTAGAACCGGACAACCCGGTGTAACGTCGATCAGTGTTCTCCGTATTTCTGTGTTTTTCTTATTGTTTCCCTCCTGACGGATTAAGCGGCAACTAACCCAACAATAACCATTCTAGGCCGCGTCTATTGTTGGGGAACACTGAGCTACAGAAACACTCACAGATGTTACACCGGCAATTCTGTAATGGAAGCAGAACAAGAGCGGACAAATAACGGCTTTTTTTGTAGTGGAAGCAACTATTATGAGAAAAAAAGGCATTTTTAGGTATTAATTGTTGGGCAGTTGTATTCGAAATGGATGGAATATGTAGTTTAGACATCACTAAACTCTAAACTCCCACTTACCTTATGTGTATTGACACCACCACTCAATTAGCGCGCTAATTTGTGTGCAGCGGCTTACAGTCCGGTTGGGCTAAATAAGTCGAAAAAAATGATGATGATGATGATGATGATGATGATGAACTCGGAAAAAAATGACTAAATCCTAAGTTGAAGATAAATGGGGTGTGTGTATGATCCATCTTCACTGAGTTCAGGTCAAGACTCGGCTTCTCCTCCCTTGACCTTCACGCAAGCAAACCACATTCCGTGTTCAACGGATTTCCCCGGTCCCAAAAATAGCAACCAATCACGGCAAAGCTTGCACCGATCCACGTGCATGACGTGTTTCTGGTAATGACGGTGACCAATCAAAATTTGATGAAATGACGGCTCATTGATATTTTTTTCCGTGAACGACGACGAAAGAACGCTTCTGATTGGTCGCACGAGAAAATCCCAAAGCGTTGAACACGGATTCTGGCTGCTTGCTGCAGAGTGTAGGAAGAGGTTAGCCGATTTCTACACGATGCATTATCCAGAATGGTATGATCAGAAACAGTAATGTCCCGTCCACTTACTTAATTGGTCCCCTCTCGAGCCTGGCAAAGAATGACAGCGTGCGANGTTTCACCAGGGCTACCTTCAGATGAAATTTTGAGTCTCTGGCTATTACGGTTACAAAACGTCGGGCATAGTTTGACGTCTGGACGGACGGACTGACGCGTGACGCCACTGAATAGTTATTTGACTAGC
Organism: Notospermus geniculatus; assembly: GCA_002633025.1. Taxonomy (NCBI): domain Eukaryota; kingdom Metazoa; phylum Nemertea; class Pilidiophora; order Heteronemertea; family Lineidae; genus Notospermus; species Notospermus geniculatus. Next base: position 93,004 of record NMRB01002050.1, on the reverse strand, counting down.
TCTGCTGACCTTTGGTCAGCTGAGCTAAAAAACTGCCAGCCCAGCCAACATTGGCCAAGTCAGTCACCCCTTCTAGCAATGAGTGGCCCCACATAACTTCGCAAAAAGGTTGATCCCAGGATCGTTTCTGTTGAGCTAGGAATCCTTTCCAGCGATTTTTGCTTGTGATCACTGGGATGGAATCGGCGACATGAGACTGATTTTGTACGTCGTATTCGATAATCGTTCTCGTTGTTCGTAAGGGGACGAAATCTCACTCCAAGCTACGTTTAGCTGACACGCGGAATGCGGATTGCGGAACGCGGAAGCGGAAAATGCAATGCATTTTCGTATACAACATATCGTTCCGCCGGGGATTCCGCGTCCCTATACACTGAAAAAAATCCTACTCAAGCTGAGTAGTTTCGGGGTACTCATATTGTCCCTGAGATGAGTAAAAAGTTACTCATGTTGAGTAGAAAGTTACTCATGTTGAGTAGAAAGTTACTCATAGTGAGCAGAATAGACCAAGAGCCCAGGGGGGTCAGGTTAGCTGGGAAGGTAACCAATTTTCTTGCCTATCACACTGTTAGTTGTCCATTCCTGGTTACAAATCTGGACGACTGGCACGCACCATATGGTGGGTGTGGCCAGGACAGCAATAATAAGATCCCCCAAAATTGATCTAGATCAGCTTTGTGTGGTAACCAGTAAAAATCCACTTTTACTGCAATGATATCATCCCTCCATCAATATATGGCCAATGCCAGTCATTTTCTGTGGTGGGGTACCCCCTCCAGTCATCAATAATCCGCCCCCCAAAGTTGAGCTAGATCATTTCATGAGGTAACCTCTTGGAATCACTTGCTCTGTCATGATATCATCCCTCCATCAATATATGGCCAATGCCAGTCATTTTCTGTGGTGGGGCACCCCCTCCAGTCATCAATAATCCGCCCCCAAAAGTTGAGCTAGCTCATTTCCTGAGGTAACCTCTTGGAATCACTTGCAAAATGTTCAGTAGGACCACACATATCATAAATGTCCACTGCCAGTGGTTTCCAGTGGTGGGGTACTCCTGCCAGTTGACCCAAATTGGCCCCGCCCCCTTGATTGACCCAGATCATTTCATGAGGTAACCTCTTGGAATCACTTGCAAAATGTTCAGTAGGACATTCTAAACCACCTTGGTCACAGTGAGCCTTGTTTTCAATGGATAATGCATTAGCCTCGTTTTAACCACGCCGGGCTTTGGTGTCGCAACCAAAACCCGCCCACCATTGTATTTCTCGCTTCGAGCATTCAGAGAGGCAGTGCAAAGAATATGGGCGAGATGCATACTCACTGACCTATCCCAAGAATGTTTTGTATCATAAGCTACACATCATGCGGAAAATCCGTTGAAGAAAGCGCCCTGCTGTCTCATTTCGGCTCCTGCAGCTTGTTGGGCCTAGCGCTGCACACCGATGTACACGATGTCCACGACGGATAAGAGTCGTCGGCATCAGCTGGATCGCAAGCACGGTCAGGTCACAAAAACGAAAAATGCGTACGATCATCCTGGAACAGGCGGCATCTGCGCGCAGCGAATCGTAACCGTGTTCAGGTCACCTGCGACTGGATCGTAGCACAGTGAAGTCATAAATGTCATGTGACTTGTGATCATGTTAAGCCTCGCTTATGTCGCCCTACGCTGTGATAGCAATAGCGTCAACAAGTTGCAACTGATAACTTATGTCGCCACCGAGTAGAAAAATACCGATCGGTCACAACTACCTGGAACTAGTTTATCGCCGTCTTTTGAGTGCTTATGTCGACAAAGATTTCCTTTGATTTTAAGTGACGTGGTGATTAGGTCACGTGGTCGCGTTAGGCCACGTGGAATGTAAAGCGGATTTCATTGGCTGTCTTCAGGATACAGTTGTCAACTAGTCGCTGAAGTTGAACATGTGCGACTTTCAGGATCTGGATATTTTTAGTTTGCAACTAGTTGGCAACTAGTTACCCTCTGACGCCCGAGAGCTTATGTCACCTAGTACATGTAGTTGTGACTAATCAGTTCCAACTACGCGCCGATTATCAGTTGCCAACTCGTTCTGACTGTACGTAAGGGCGACATAAGCCCGGCTTTACTTGTTCAAGATGGCAGCTTCCGTGCTATTTTACCTCGCGCTGATTTGTTAGTTACTGGCACGTGACCGCTTGCTCATTGTTTTGGATAATCGCATGACGTCGTAACTCAAGTCAGGTCGACTGCGACTGGATTACGCCCGTCGGGATCATGATTCGTCGTGGCGCAAAAGTTCAACATGTTGAACTCTTGCGATCTGTGATCTTTTTGGTCGGCGACTGATCCCGATCGTCGCAAGTGAGTCGCAACTGCAGTCATGTCGCACCATATCGGCGACTGGTTTGTTCCACGCTGTCGTGCCTCAGACGCAAAGTGATCCAGAAAAGTCAGCCTGCGCCTGTTCTGTGCCATCGCAAGGCCGACCTGATCCGCAGGTTGAACCTATTCAATGTCTGTGTCATCCCGACGGGTGTAATCCATTCGCAGGTGACCTGAACACGGTTACGATTCCCTGCGCGCTGATGCTGCTTGTTCCACGACGATCGTACACATTTTTCGTTTTTGTGACCTGACCGTGCTTGCGACACCTGATGCCGACTGTTCCGTCGTAGCGCAGGCAATCGTAGTGTGACCTGACATCCGCACGTTGGAAGGTGTGCGATAGAGTAAGATTTCCCGTCGAGTAAGAAAACCAGTTGTAACAAGGCCTACATGTATAAAGTGGGAGTTTAGAGTACCGGTATATTGTGAAAGAGGAAAAATGTGACCATTACATAACTGAATGGTAAAACAAAGAACATTTGCAAAATGTCTGAAATGAAGCAGAAACACTCAAAATATTGTGTTTCGTGTTTCCGGTCTGACTAGGATACACGCTGACACACCGCACTATTTTGTTTGCACACTTCACTGATATTTACACTTGAAACTCTGTACATACGTACGAAATAACCATAATAATAATTGATTGATGACTGGTACATATGTTAGCTCAATGTGTATTTATCTTTTATTGCTGGAAACACCATTTTAAAAGATCACATTGAGAGATTGCATCCAAAACTAAAATGTCAGCAGTTTGCCTTATTCTACAGATGTAGCCGCACCTGGGGCGACGTCGATTTCACATCATCATCTTTTGATGTATGTATGGCACACATCATGTCATACATTTTTGGAAAGCTTGCAGCACATAGAACACCTCTGGCCAATTTTCAAAATCTTCCAGCTCTGTACTGATTGCTGAAGATGGCAATTCCAAACACCACACGTCCCAATCACAGGTGAAAGTATTCCGGGTATTATTCAGCTGCTGTAACCTTTTTCTCACCACCTCGTTCCAGTTTTCTGCACCTTGACGGGCCACCGGCTAATCCACTGAAGATCAAAATACTAGAAGGTTCACATCCATTGGGGTGAACAATAGGTAATTTATATTGATAGAAGACGACCTGGTTTTTGTGTTGTCAAAACCAAAGGATTGATAACACATCGCAGTAAGTCCAGGTAGGTTCGTTTTTCTTTTCTTCGTTGGGATCGCACAAAAGTTTTAAAAAAAACAAAACAAACAAAACAGGTTTATGAACGAACTAATACAGGGTCCAACGCACATACATATACATTGATAGTTACTTAGATTGACGCATGCGCTATTTTCTGAACGGTTTTACCAACACGCAAAGGTCCAGAAGGACCAAGACGCGTTTCATGATTGATTGATTGATTGATTGAAAACGGCAAAATAGCTGGAAATCTACTCCAAGGCCTACAAACTTGTGCTTGTCACATATAAAATAGGGGGTCGGCCTGTTGAAGTTCCGACAGCGTTGTTGGTAGTTGGTAATTAGCGTTGGTAATTAACTCAGCCCTTTACCGACGCTGTCATTAATTACAAACGCTGTCACTTCAACAGGCCTATTACTCCAGTATGTGTACATGGCATGGCTTTTCGCGGTTGTAAGTAATTGCTCAGCGCAAACAAAGCGTGTCACTGACATCTACTCATATGACAGCGTTGGTACCGTACTCGACTTTAGGCCTGTTTAAGTGACAGGTAATTAATAACAGCGTTGGTAATTAATGACAGCGCGGGTGACAGCGTTGATGAGTAATGACAACGTCGGTACTCAACTTAGGCCTGTTGAAATGACAGCGTTGGTAATTAATGACAATGTTGGTAGTTACTGACAGTGTCGGTACTCAACTTTAGGTCTGTTGAAATGACAGCGTTGGTAATTAATGACAACGTTCGTAATTAATGCCAAATGTTGGTACTCCACTTTAGGCCTGTTGAAATGACAGCGTTGGTAATTAATGGCAGCGTTGTTAATAACTTAGCGCAACGAGTTACTTAATTACCATATCTGTCATTAATTACCAACGCTGTTATTTCAACAGGCCTAAGTGGCATTTGTCATGTGTACAGGGATCAGTGGTATAGTATATATAGGCCTACAATCCAATGTCTGCAGTCACTTCTGTCTTAGCCATTCGAGGGTAAACGTCGTGATATTCGCTTCGTCTTCAAGTTTTGGACATTTCTTCGTTTTCAACTGTTTCGACATGGCTTTCCACGTTGCTGTTATTGGTCATAGTTTCGTCAGCCGCCTAGAGGAGTACGCTACCGTGCATGCAGATGGCAATCTTGGATTATGTGGTGAGTTATTTGTTAGAACCTATTTCTTAGGCCGCCCTGGCACAGATGGTAATATAGCATCGCTTTACCCCGCATTTGATTCTGCACTTGCTAAGATCCGGCCCGACATTGCCGTTTTACAGATCGGCTCAAACGACCTGGCCGTATCTGACCCAGTCACAGTTGCTTACGAGGCCTTTCTATATGCTGTGCATTTAAAACGCGAATTCTGTGTTGACCGCGTGGTCGCGTTGTGTCCACTATATAGATACAGTGTTAATGGTTGTGGTACTCTGGAGTCTGGAATACATGAGCAAGACTACAACGCCCGGGTTGACATTTTGCGCGAAGAGCTCAGCAGCTATTTCAGCACCGACAGGTTACATTTTCGAGATATGCGGTGGATTAAGGGGCCAATGAGCAATCTCCAAATGTTAGGCTTTAAGCCGATGCTGAGTCTGATGGACGGCGCAATTCCAGATGAAGCTGTAGATGAACGGGTTGATGGAGTGCATTTAGTCCACCGTGGAATGCAGCGTTACTACAGAGAGGTCCGCGGTGCCATCTTGTACTCTACTGCTTTGTCTTTGGGGTATGACTAAGTCATCACAGAACATGTACCCACAAGACCCTGGGTGCTAGGATGACTTCAAACTGCCAGGACACTCTGTCAAGAACGCGATGTTCACCATACTGGAGGCATGTTCGGATGAGCTGACCCTCCTCAGATCAGATTGCGGTGAATGTGAACCCTTCAAACCCCGGGTTCAAACATCACCCCCTCAGGTCTCAACACCAGATGCTGAATCATGACAACGCCATGGGCTAACTTCGTGGCAGGGGCCACAAAGTTAGGTACATGAATTAGGTTGGTTTACTAGTAGGCCTACATGTACAAGTGTAACGTTTTTCAGTGTGGCCGTTTTTCTGTGTGATTCCCATTGTTCGGAACACACTGGGAAACAGGCTTGCTGTTTCTCTGTGTGTCGCCCATTGTCAAGTCGTCGCTTATTCCGTCAATCTATTGTATTGTCACACTGGCACACGGACCTCACTGAAAAACGTTACACTGGTACTTGTCATTTTCTTCTTTCCCCTTAGGGCCAATTTTTTAAACGATGGCTAAGATAACCATCCGGTTTCATTAACCCTCAGGTGAGAAACTGTTTGTTAATCGAAGTGAATTTTTCGATTTTATGAATCGTTGATAGCCAAACATTCTAAAAGTCAAAATGTTTACTTTGGTTAATTCACGGTTTGTCGGAAAAGCCGATGGGTAAACCGAGGTTTACCTTAATAACTATCGTTTAAAAAATCGGCCCTTACATGTAGTAGGCCTACCAATTTCCCACCAGATTTTGTGCGGTCTGTTGGTCTGGTTCTCCTATTGCCGATCCACTATTCCATTTTTTGGCCAGTCAGCCGAAGGAGCCGCTCACCTCGCATTTTGCCCTTCTGTATGCCATACTTTTTCTATTGGAGTGTGCAGCTTGCAGCTCCACGCCTCTTATTATCTTCATACTTTTATTCATTATAAATTACACAAGCCATAATTCTATGGGCGGTTATAAGTGCAAAAAAGAGACATCGAAACGAGAACAAGGACAACGAAACGACAACAAAGTGGTTGCGAAACGAGAACAACAACCATGCAGAAGACACTTTTTCTGTAAGATGAAGACATTGTTTTGCATAAAGAATATATAGAAATATATAGAAAATGTTTATGTTGCTGAGCACAAACAATCTACGAGACGAGACGAAGACAGCACACACCACGAAGGGACGTTGCGAGACGAAGACAACAGGTGGCGCTCGCGTCCCTGTTTTCTCGTGTGAAGTGTTGTTTTTAGCTGATTTTTTCGTAGATTGTTTGTGCTTAACAACGTGCAGGACATGTTATGATGTATTAAAGATATATTCTTTATGCAAAACAATGTCTTCGTCTTACAGAAAAAGTGTCTTCTGCATGGTTGTTTGTTCTCGTTTCGCAACCTCGTTCTCGTTTCGTTGTCCTTGTTCTCGTTTCGACGTCTCTTTTTTGCACGTATAACCGCCCATAATAATTCCTCCTATGCGACTCGTGGGGGGGGGGGGGGGGCTCCGGGGCTGAACACTAGGGGTGGTTTTTAACAGCAGCTGGTCCCCCATTTTTGCCCCTTTGCCCTGGGTATGGGTGTAGGCCAATCATCGAGAACCTTGTTTTGAGGGGGGGACTTGTGGCATTTTGGTGAGGGTACATTTTGGCTTGGGGACGTTTTGACTGGAAACCCAGATGCACAGGGTTTTTCACTTTGAATGACAAATCACAAGACTTTTGAAACAGGCGCGTACATGCCCAAAGTGTTTGGTTTAACAAGGTAGGCTTCTTGGAGTTAAACGTCGTCGTAGGGCCTAACTGGGCGCTTGCGAAACTCCCTAATATCAAGAACGTAGGCCCACTAATAGGTCTAGTTGAATTCGTATAGGTGTATTCCCCGTGAGGTGCAGGGGGTATACAATAGGTAGGCCTATTGGGGCTGGTGGTGTCACCTCCAAGTGGTCAGCCCTGGGCAATGACGCATGCAAGCGTTAGCAGACGACACCTAGGCCTAGTTAATAAATTCAAATTCATATTGATGGATCTCTCCCCAAATAATTTTCTTGGGGATGGAATTCGACATGCGCTAAAATTGGACTTCATGTATTCACATTGCTTTTAAAGACCCACCTGACGTGAAGAACGTCAAATAACCTTCCGCAGGCCTCCATTAAGAAATTTCGCCTTCAAACCGCAGGGAGCAACCACACTGTCGGCATACCCTTGCGTCAGGCCGTCTCATTTCGTCTCTAAAGGGCGGCGCACACGTGCGAAATGGGGGCGACTACCGATGCGACTACTACGTCGCATGCGATAATTACTTTTGAGATGATAATGAAAGAGAATCAAAAAGAAGAAACAAGGGAAAAATCGGATGGGCTTTCAAGATGTTGTTTATTGCACGTGAGGGGAATATTTAGATACAGGATTTTCGTGACAGGAAAAATTACAATGATATCAGTAGGCTAATGTACATTTCTCAATGTTGTTGATATCTTTATAACTTCCTAGATGATGATGATTTTCGGGTTACGCCACCTGGCGGCCATATTGGAAGTTTAATCAGGCCGAAATTTGACATGCTTGTAAAGGTCATCAAGAGGGAGGTAAATATGAAGTTTGAGCACTCTGGGTCAAGCTGTTCCTGAGTACAGTATTGTACAGAAGTACAATATTGGAGGAAGTACAACATTGGAGGAAGTACAATATTGGAGGAAGTACAATATTGGAGGAAGTACAATATTGGAGGAAGTACAACATTGGAGGAAGTACAATATTGGAGGAAGTACAATATTGGAGGAAGTACAATACGCCGTAAATGGACAGAGAATAGATAACTTGGTTTCCTTGGTCGTCGGATGGTGGCGCTGACTGATGATTCTGTCAGACACGAATCCTAACTCGCTAGCCCAGAGGTACGGCGTTCCGTGTTTTCGGTTTGCTGCACCTGTACCTCTGGCTTCGTACGCCCTCACTCTCGGAATGAGCACAGCGAGTGAAAAATAAACCGATCTATACAGCTAGTTTTCGCATCTTACAAAAATCATAATCTTACCATCAAGTTGAGAAATGTACCAAAACTACCATGATTTTTAAACTTTTGTTCTTTAATTTGTTTTTTTTTCTTTTTTCGGCGGATTATGCATATGGCTGTCAGTGCTACGGTTTCGCCGTTCCGGCAAAAATAGTTTCCATTTTAGGACCAACCGGATCGACGGACCAATCAGTTTTCGAATTTGATCACGTGATTTTGGGCGTAAACACAACCATGTGCTACCATTCCCTCCCATATTTTATCATCATGTGGTCGCTAAACTCACTGTCACGCTGTGCTTCTGAAAAAACAAGAAAGACACATATAGGCCGTGAGACAAGACTGGAAAATATGGCTATTTCTTGATTTTTGCAGCGTAGTTCTGGTAACTAAATATTTCCTCCTGTTTTATATGAAGATGGGCATGCTGAACACATTCAGCTTGTTACCACACGACAAAACCTGCACATTTCCAAGATGGCCGCCCTTTTAGAGGGCCAAAGGGGTTAACAGTAGGGGTCAAAAATTTGATGTCTTCAAATCATGTCAACATGGGTATCAAATTAAAGGTCTCGGTGAGTACAACAATATGGCATGGGTTTCATCCCCCAAAATGTACACTGAAACCCTTGAGGGGGTCAAAAAGGGCCACAAATCCGACTTTTGACCCCTTCCCACTAGTTTCACGGGGGCTGCAGGTGGATGGAAATATTTTTTTTCAACATTGCTCTCATAGAGCTTCAAAATGATACCCATGATGACACCCTTTGGGTGACAGTTTTCGAGATTCCAAAAAAGGGTCCAAAAAGGGTCCAAATTCGGGATCTTAAAAACTGTTACCCAAAGGGTGTCATCATGGGTATCATTTTGGAGCTCTATGAGAGCAATGTTGAAAAAAAATATTTTCATCCACCTGCAGCCCCCGTGGAACTAGTGGGAAGGGGTCAAAAGTCAGATTTGTGGCCCTTTTTGACCCCCTCAAGGGTTGCAGTGTACATTTTGGGGCATGAAACCCATGCCATGTTGTTGTACTCACCGAGACCTTTAATTTGATACCCATGTTGATATGATTTGAAGACATCAAATTTTTGACCCCTACTGTTAACCCCTTTGGCCCTCTAAAAAGGGCGGCCATCTTGGAAATGTGCAGGTTTTGTCTTGTGGTAACAAGCTGAATGTGTTCAGCATGTCCATCTTCATATAAAACACGAGGAAATGTTTAGTTACCAGAACTACGCTACGAAAGTGAAAAATAAATGGGCATGTCTCACGGCCTAATATGAGAATGAGAAACACCTGCATTGTTTTCTGGTCGCTTGGCCGACTTTGGGGTTGTAACGACGGACTACTTCTGACACCGTCACCCGCCGTAACAAACTTGACGTTAGGTGGCGACATCTGAGAATATCACCACTAGTATCGGCGCTAGGTTTCCATCTTGAAAAGTAGTGCAAGCGCGGAGCCAACAGTAGAAATTCTTCCAATTGTTAAGCGGTTACCCATCACGTCGTTTTCTACGCTTACAATATATAGATCTGTTGTAGATAGGTGTACAAAGGTAGAGCCGATACACATTAAATACAAACATCGGTGGAGTAAATATAAAGTAGCTGTTTCATTTTCGACAAGATAAATATTACTTTCTGCCAAAAATAATGACATTTTGAAAAAGAAGTTCGAGTCACGTGAGGGGCGGCCCCGCCTACGATGACGTCAAGCTTTCAAGATGGCGATCTAGCGTCAATGGCAGTGTTAAAATTTTCGTCCAATTATAAAAAAATTCAACGCTGCGTGGAGTGTGTCGCCGTAAGACGCTTGCATAGAGGGGTCTACGCTTGGAGCCGGTGTAAAGTTTTTCAGTGTTTCCGTGTGTCAGTGTTCCCCCTATTGTTCAAGCGGCAGTCCATCCGTTGATAGATAGAGCTGATGAACTAGCGGCAGTTGCGGAGGTGTACCGACAATAACAACTAACAACAGAAAGAACAGTCAACATGGTCAATGAGTCGCCACCTCGCTGGCTGGTTCGGTGGTGACGTCAGATTATCGTTAATTTATGATAAAAGGATGGCAGACGCTTTACCTGTTGATCAACGGATGGACTGCCGCTTTAAACACTGGCAGATAGATCGACACGTTTCTCTCTGTGTCCTCCATTGTCGAGTCGCGGCTTATTCCGTCTATCGCAGGCCGGAGTGGACACAATTCATATTTAATATCCACATTAATTCCGATTTTATATCCACATTAAATCAAGAATTTATGTCCACACTTCAACCAATCGCAGCTGAGTTTTTAATGTGGATATAAAATCGCCCTACTTATTTAATGTCCATATAAATTAGTATTTTATGTCCCCATTAAATCGCGAATTAATATCCACATAAAATCGACCAATCACGGATAAGCAATTTTGGACGGATGTGAGTGTTCTCGATCGCTTCCGTCCACAATTCCATCACTTCCGTCCAAAAATCCGCGATGGAATTGTGGACGGAAGCGATCGGGAACACTCACATCCTTCCAAAAGTCCTTATCCGTGATTGGTCGATTTTATGTGGATATTAATTCGTGATTTTATGGGGACATAAAATACGAATTTATATGGACATTAAATAAGTAGTGCGATTTTATATCTACATTAAAAACTCAGCTGCAATTGGTTGATTTAGTGTGGATATAAATTCTTGATTTAATGCGGATATAAAATCGGAACTAGAAATTGACTTGCGAGTCAATTTGAAGACCGCCTTTGAAAATTCACTGAATGAATTTTGTAAATATGTTAGGGCAATGGAAACTGATGATATTGGGACTGAACATGCGTCATTTACAGTGTAGGCCTACATTTATGATGTAGTACATGGCTTTACAGTGCGATTCTGGATTGTGTGTTTCGCGGCAGCCAAGAGCAGGGGGTTTTTGTTTTCAAAGTTAGGCCTACTAAATGTCACAATTGGTAAACTTGTCGGGTCATGACCATTTTAATGTTATTGATATCAGACAAATATGTGCGTGTCATTTTTCGCGAAATACGGGTAGGCCTACATCACGGCACGGGCCAAATTCACTTCGATCGCTGATCGGCCAGAGGACCTGTCACGTGGTGCGCGTGGCGTCACAGTTTGATCCGAGATCAGCGAAAACCCCGCTGCCGCGAGTGACGCTGCAGCGTCATGCTCGACGTCGTGGTGACGCTGCGTTCTTAGGCCCGACGTCATGGGTTGTTGACGTCATGGGCAAAGGTAAAATGCGTTAGGACAACAAACTTCATCTAATTAAACAGTTCATTGTTGGCGGATGACCCCCAAAATCAATAGGTTTCCGTGTAACATGCATATCCACAACTCCTGAAAGTTTCGTCGCGATACGTGGCGTATTTTTTGAGTTATCCTGCCGAAACCACAGATTGGACGGAGAGA
>NMRB01002050.1:44025-72503 GCA_002633025.1 Notospermus geniculatus | reverse complement strand
CTTCATTGATACTGATTCCTTCTAAAAACAGACAAAGGAAGTAAAAAATATGTATATTTTGCGCAGGGAATTTCACAGCATAATTTCTCCTCATACATGTAGGATGCTCAATATCGGCGGCAACAATATTCTGCATCATCAAAAACGTCAATCGGGTTCTCGGATCATGGACAATGCGTTCCCTCCCCATAACTTGATGCATTTCAGCGAGTTAAAGATCCGCCTTGCCATGTTGACTGCCAAAACCTGCAGGGAAAGTCATGTTAGAACCATGCTAAGGACTTAGAAGTACCCCGGAGCTACTCTAAAGTTAGAATACAACTCAGAACCGTACTAAGCTAAGAATGGTTTTATGGAATAGGCTTAGCAAGCAACTAAGAGATAGAATGATTCTAGTGCGGTTTGGCAGCCAACTAGGCCTTAGAATGGTTTTATGGATTTGGGCCCGGGTTTCTAAGGTGACAGACATTGTCAGTTCTTATGTCAATTCCATCTTAAGTCAATTCAATTAGGACGAATTGTCCTAAGGGACGAATTGTCCTAATACATTGTATAAGGGACGAATTGTCCTAAGGGACGAATTGTCTGTGCACTACTCCTAATTGTCCATCCACAGCGTCTTTCTCACCACGAGCATTGTAGCAGTGCCTCATCATCATAATCAATCACTTAATCAATCAATCAATCAATCAATCAATCAATCAATCAATGCTTTAAACTACTTGACGGAGACAGAACATGGGAATCGATGTTCCATATGGCATCTCCTGTGCAGCCTGGAATCGAATGTGTCTGGACCAGTATCTAAAGCATCAACTCTGTTGCTTGCCTTGTGGACTAGGCTACAGGCAGGTAAAAAGCACTGCAAGCAAGAACTTTGCCAACGAACTATCATTCGGGGGCCGTCTGAAAATTGTTTTGATGCAAAAAAGACGAAGTGACTTCGTCTGGGGGGGGGGGTCTCGATTTGGGGGGCTTTGCGAAAACTCTATATACATGTAGATAGGTATACGGTATATGTATTACCCGGTACCATAAAGACATCAAACCCCTTTAGAAACCTCTTGAGCACACTCTGTTTCTTGTCCGATGAGTTCCAGTTTTCCTCACCAGATGGCTCTTATCACCCTAATTTCCATGATAAAATAATATTTCTAATCAAATTTGTGTCGTTGGCCGTAGCAACAATCCGCTAGAGTAGCCCTGAGCCCAAATTTGTGAAGGTGCCAGGGCTGGATTAGTCTCGCGCAACCAGCCCCTCGGCCATACTCCGAGGTCGTCAGACCGAGGGTTTGGCACGGGACGCTATTTCCTTTGCATTCGCTTATACCGAAAATTCAAGGGGAGCTTCGCTGATTGGCTAGTCACTACCAATGCGTCATGGATCTCAAAAGTTGGTGACGTAGGCTGCAGGAGGAATATGGCTGCGCCCAGACAACTCGAAGCGTGAAAATTAGCGAGGTGAATCGCCTCAATTTGTGTTGTCAAGTCAATTTATAGTGTCTTTCATTGGAATTTCAGACAGCTAAGTTAATATTCTTTCGGTAGGGCTAACAGCAAGGGCTACCAAATACTGTAGGTTCACTCGCATGATGCATGCTTTTTGCATTGATTGTGAAACTGTGCTCTACGTCATTGTCGGTAGATTGTCCGCCATGATGGTTTTACAAGTCAAAGTAACCATATGGACCAGACTCTAAAATTGGAAATTTATTGGAAGTTGCTGGGACGAAACTAGGCCTGGAATCGAATGTGTCTGGAGCAATATCTAAAGCATCAACTCTATTGCTCGAAAGTTAGGCCATTTGTTTCTTCATTCTGAGACTCAGGTCAGGTCATTTCACGCGGCCATCCTCCCTTATGCCCTGAGCTAATCGGTCGCTTTTTAATGCATCTTGGCTACCAAGGGTTGTGACATCGCTCCGCCCTCCGACTAGGCGGCTCGCACAAACCCTTGGCGTCTTTCGCAGTCTTCACCTATATTTCACAGGCTGTTCTGTTACCACCCCTCCGTTCAATATGCATTTGGTACATTTCCACACATTAGGGCATTTCCACACAAAAGTGGAAAAGGGGCTCTTCACTGTCGGAAACATTTTCCCAACTAATTTTTCATTATGTTGCAGTTGTTTGATTTTCATGATAACTTCAGATAATATTTTATAATCTGAACTACATAATCATGAAAGAAAAATGTGACGTCAGTTTCATTGATTCGGAAAACAACGAGCATTTTCAAAATGTCCGAAATCAGCATGAAAACAGTGAAATTATTCCCTAATGTTTGTTGTACTGGGAGAATGGTATTATTTATCATTCATCGAAAAATCATTACTAAACATATCGGTTTTGCTGAAATATTTGCATAAAATGTGTGATTTTCTTCATTTCTGGACCCCTATTTAAGGTCGATCTATACCCATTGCGTGACGCCGAACTGCCCAACTTAAACTCGTGATAATTCATTGATAACAATGATTACAAAAACATTTCTGGTACGGTACGTTACGTATTAAGCATCTAAGTGAACTTTCACCCTAAATAACTGGATCCTATTTCCGGATTGCCCAGAAAAATGACTTTGTTGGAAAGGCCGAAAAAAATTCCTTGAGCAATTTTCCGTCAACATGCTATGTCGCATCGAAGCAAACTCTGTTGGAAAAGACGCAGCCATACCTGGTGCATGTCGGTATAACCGCAGATTTTTAAAAAAATATGGTAATTATGTTTATAATTAACAAAGTTTAGCTTTTACTCCACATAATTTTCTCTGTTTCGTGAATTTCGCGGACATCTACTTAAAGATCCCAGAATCGGCTGTTATACGGACAAGCTCCATTTGGTGAACAACACATTTCCAGTTTCAAAGTTTGAAAAATGTTTATAAAAGTGGGAGAAAAACTGCTCGCAATTTTGAAACTTTATTCTCCACGTGGGTTTGTTTACTATTTGCAACACACGTTCACTATACTGCGTTTCCAACTATTATGTGGGGAAATCAGCGGACCATTGAATGCCAAGGCCTACAATTGACTGACAACAATAAAATCTATTCCAGCGCTAGGCCTAAAATTGGCGAACAGAGTTGAGGCAATTATTATTCATGATGATTCATTCAGTTTCACTCCAGTGGGTCGCTTGGAATGTGATTGTCTGGGGGAAAACCCAATGACTATAGATCGACCTTAAGTGGGGGAAGAACAGAACAACACATCTAGGCCTATTAGATTTGAATGGAATGCTGTGGTAAAGATTATGGTCAATATCAGTGATCAGTGGTTTGTTGGTGTTGCGTAAGGTCATAAAAGGGAATACTTGAATTTGACATCCTACTGATCACTCAGGCCTACCCACATGTCATGGTTGATTATGCATGTGTGTTTCTCGCTTCAACTGACACGACAGTTTTAAGCCGGTGACAGACTGGCGCGTACGCAGCGCGTCCTGCAGGCGTTCCACCAATCAGATCATTCGGTAGCTGTGTTGGTCCATGTTACCGCCTCACTGATTGGTTGAACGCTTCCCGACGCGCTGCTTACGCGCTAGTCTGTCACTGCCTTTACTGCCGAAATCACCGAAATACCAGTCAACATGTCTAGCGACGTTTTGGGCACTAGGTGACTTTAGGGGGTCGTGTCTCGCCGTGGCCTTCACATCTGCTTGATATTACCAATACACATACCCAGACCTCCCCTTAAATCAGTAGGCCTTCCCGTGGAATGTAGGCCTATTGACACCATCAGCAGACTGACCTTTTATCGGCTCTGGTAGGCCTAGTCCAGTCGACCCGCAAAGGTCCTTTTCTACGGCAGATTTTGCGCGCGGGAAAATAATAGGCGGTCGGGGCCCTCGACGAGGCTTCTCGAGTACCTCATTCGAGAAATCGGACACATGGCACAAAATTGCGTTTATCGAGAAGAACGTTCAAATTCAACCAAACAAACCATAGACTGGTACCCGATCCTAACTATTTTACATCGGGCTTTTGCATATGTTAGGACCGGGCGTGCCTACCGCCTTCGTGCCTCTGATTGGTCTGTAAGTATGTGAACTATTATGTTGATAGATTTTCTATTTTTAACATGGAAAACCCCCGGCGTGATTGGTGAATTTCCTGGGTCAAGGTCGGTTACCTTCTATCTGCATTCTGGTACGTCAGCCGTATTGAGAATTGAATAAATTTACATAATTTACATAAAATTTTCAAGTGACGTCACTGTCAGAATTCCTCCACAAATGGCGGCCAAGACTGGTCCTACCATTCAAAAGCGACACTATCGGTAGGACCAGGTACTAGTCTATATACATTGTATATCAGTGTTTAGCTAAGACATTGAACTTTCCATAATGGTGCGGCGCACTGCGGATTTGAGTACTCAAATTTTGGCGTGTTTGTTGTCACTTAACAATAAACCCGCCACGAAAATTTCTCTGATGACTTTCGGTACGATATAAAAAATGGTGCCCGGGGTGACATCTCGCTCTACCGCCCTCCACTCCGGGCACCATTTTTAATGTTTTAGTAATTTCTCAAAAGGGGAGTTTGGGCGCATAAGGGTTAAAATAAGAAAACACCGAATGAAAATAGACTACATGTATACTAAAAGGTAACATGATGTTATATTATGAGATTTTGAAAAGAAAAAAGAGTTTTAATTAAAGAAAAAAATCATTTTTCCTGAAATTTGGGGGTTGGATTTATCCACAAATAATTTTCTTCATTCTTGGGGAAGGAATTCTCCCCTTCTCCCTCTGGCAGATACCCTAACCACACAGGCTCCACAAAACACGGTATTCTTGACGGGAAGGACATACAATGTACATATATTAAAGTCCCAGCTCCAACCCCGGTCCAATGTACATATTATTACGGTTTGGCTGCAGACCTGAACGAAACAAATGTATTAATCCCGGGGAATTAATAGCCCTATTTACACTACATTAAAAACCCGTGTCGAACCAGGTGTGACCCGGGTGTCAAAAAACCCGGGGATTTAGTGTAACCACGGCTATACAACTTATCTTTCTAGTCTTTTTTTAATTCCTTCCTTGCCAATTGAATAGAAATATTTTCTGGCGAGCAAAAACACTCTTATTGGTCCAAAACTTTAGCAGAGACTGTCGGCTAAATGGGACCTATACCAGCCATCTAGGATAACAGCTGCGCGTAAAAGGGCATGTTCTTTTTCGGAACATTTTTCCCAACTAATTTTTCATTTAGTTGCAGGTGTTTGATTTTCATGATAACTTCAGGTATAATATTTTATAACGTGAAGTACATAATCATGAAAGAAAAAATTTGACATTAGTTTCATTAATTAGGAAAACAAAGAGCATTTGCAAATTGTCTGAAATCAGCATGAAAGCAGTGAAATTATTCCCTAATATTTGTTGTACTGGGAGAGTAATGGTATTATTTATCATTCATCATAAAATCATTACTGAACATATTGGTTTTGCTGAAATACATGTATTTGCATAAAATCTGTGATTTTCTTCATTTCTGCACCCCTATTTATGTGGGGGGAGAACAGAACAGCACATCTACTCTTCATTCCAGTTCCGATTGGCGCGAGGTTTATCAACGGTAGCTCCGCAACGCCTGGGCCGATTTTGATGAAACATACATCAATCGACTTGTCTTTCTTGGCGGTATCTTATAATCCAAGGTTCATCGCGATATTCCCACTATTTCTCGATATTTTGACCACTGTACATTTGCACGCGAGGTTGTGTACAAAGTGTAGTTCAGCGATTTGGCCGCTACGAGCGCTGTGTTTTGCGTGGTCGCGTCGATTTTTCGTAGGGGTGGGCAGCCGCTCCTACGTTCACGTGTTCAGCTGAGTTTTTCCCTGTGAGTTTATGTGCTAGAAATATGGATGTTTTCCGTTGCTATATTTGACTAAATGTAATTTCATTCATCTGACGGACAATAAATCTCTGTTAGCATGGAATAAACTGAGGTCAGATGCGAACTGTCTGAGAGGCTTCTCTCCCCCGAACAAATAGCCCGATCTGACGTTCCTCGTGTGGCGCTGGTGATGACGTCATTTCGATGGAGGCAGCCGATCGGCGAAAATGACATTTTGGTCAATTTCAACGACTTAACTGCGATAAAGTTCGATGAACCTTGGATTATAAGATACCGCCAAGAAAGACAAGTCGATTGACGTATGTTTCATCAAAATCGGCCCAGGCGTTGGGGAGCTATCGTTGATAAACCTCGCGCCAATCGGAACTGGAATGGAGAGTAGGCCTCTCAGATTTGAATGGAATGCTGTGGTAAAGATTATAATCAATATCAGTTACAACATGTATAATCAACCATGACGTGTGGGTAGGCTTATGTGATCGGTGGGACGTCAAATTCAAGTTTCCCTTGTATGACCTTATGCAACACCAACAAACCACTTCACTGATATTGACAATAATCTTTACCCCATTCNTTATATTTCAAGTTTGGCATCGATCCTCCTTTCACGATCTGGCCGTCATATACTGGTACCATTCATGGCGATATTTAAGGGCCTACAGACAGTGCAATGTATGATTTTTAGCTCACCTGGGGTGAGCTCTTACGATGGTGCTATTAGCGTCCGTCATCGTCATCCGTTAGCAGGACACTTTTCGTAACCCCTGGGGCTATTGATCTGAAACTTGGTACATACTCTCTTTTACACATTAAGAGGTCAGTCCTGGAAAACCGCCGACGGTGTGCATGAATTATGATTGACAGGTCATGTGAGTAAATTCCGATTTCCTATTGGTTATGATTGTGGTAGCGTCGAAGCGACATCTGGTGTCTTCTGGAAGGCATTCCTGGAATCACTGGCAGGTCTTGTCCTGCGATGATAAATGGTAAAAGTTTAGAATCCGTCAAAGTTTGACTGATGCAAGGATAGCTATAATACAGTGCTAGGCCTACAGGGGGCGCGTCGCGTCGCGATTAGCAAATGTCGCGGTACTCTGCAAGTCTGTTCGAAAATGGCAGCCATACATGACGGTTCACCATTGTAGCCTACTGCAAGCAGAAACTGATAGGAGGGCCGCTGCCAGAGCGCGGTGTTAGTTACTGAATGTTTGGTCTTCAGAAGGAATTCCGACCGCTATGATGGCACCTCCCCAGTCCACATCAATAGCACATCTGAAATTTCTCCGGCGAGGACCAATGTCTCTATTCCCCTCCACCCAAAAAACGTTATGTGCATTTGACCTGTTATGATTTGAACCCGTTCAAAAAGTGCCGTTTTCTCTTGTCTTTTTGAACTGATTCAAAAACAAACTGCATGGTGTGACCCAATGAGTTGCCTTCTTGTTCAAAATAGCAATATTTCGTTGGTTTTGTACTCTTCAAGGGGAGCGCCACCTATCGACGGTTATAAAAAGTAACTCAAAGATGGCGCCTTTTTCAACCGTGACCTTCCCCCTTATTTCAGTAACGACCTCCCAAAAGCAGTAGAAGTGTGTTCATCAAAATAAACTCCCCTTAAAGAGTTTGATAACGAAAAAAGGGTCACGACACATGCAGTTGAAATGTGCACCCTTTCCCTTCAGCCACTTATGTACCGGTATTTGCTTGACTAATAATTAATATGCTACAAGACTTCTTGTGAGCATATCTGGTGTTCCTGAAATGAATTTGTGATTAGATACAGTAGATACAAAGCACGGTATGTGCTTGTCCCACCCCCTCCCCACACCCGCAGCTGTCCTTGCCTGCAGAGCATTTATACAGGGAGCCGGTGCGGGCTGCGCGCCCCGTACGAGCGCGCACTGACCAAAATGTGCATTTGTTAAAGGACGGCTAGACCCTCTGAAATGGAGAGCACTGATTAGTTACATGATGCTGAAAAGGAGAGATGGTTAGACATTCATGGGGAGAGCCAGCCCAATATGTGTATACATGAGAACCTGGGTACGAGCTTGACCTACGTTTCTTAAGACGAGAGTGGACATGTATACACCCGAACACCTGGACACGACCTTTGGCGGAACAGTGGGTGGAGCCCACTGACTAAGTGGAAGCAGCTTCGCGGTCCCGGTCGACCGCAGCTACGCTGAAAATTGAAGACATTCATACGAAAACGTACAAGCCGAACCTGCTTCTAAACGTGTCTAATTTAGATGCAGATTCCGCTTGCGATGTAGGCCTAATTTCTAAGTGCCATCCGCTTGGCTTAAAACTGCTTTCCATAGCCGTGTTTACACCTGAGGAAATTGCCGGACCTGACCCGCCTTTTTTGCGTTTACACCTATGAAAATCGGATCCGGATTAAAAATTGCCGGACTAATTTAGCCCGCTTTCGCTCGGCGGGTCTTTCATAGGTGTGGACAGAAAAATGCCGGGCTAAAACGTTTACTGAGCCCACCGACAGGTGTCAGTCTGCTAAAATTGAATGGGTGGTGTGTCTTTTAATAGCATGGCCAGCGTTCAATGTCGTAAGACGAATAATAGGTGTGGACAGAAAATTCAATGGATCCGGGTTAAATTCGAACCCGGGCCTGGAAAAATTGCATAGGTGTAAACACGGCTCATATTACGCGCCATCCGCTTGGCTAACAAAAGTCACGTGGGTCTATTGACACACCCACAAGGCCAACAAAAGCTGAAATAAACGGCATACATACATGCTGAATGAAACAATGGCAACAGATATGTGAAACTTGGGGAGGTTTTTGATTCTTTTGTGTCCTAGTTTTTCATTGGCTATTCCATGTTTTGTATCCTAGTTTTCCATTGGTTGTGATGCTTTGTGTCCTAGTTTTCATTGGCTGTTTCATTCAGTTCGGCACAGGTGTTAAAATGACAAAAAAGGCGGGGGATCATGTAAAATGCTGAACCAACCTAAAAAAAATTACCCGGAACACCATGCTCACCCCATGTTAGACCAGTGCAAAAGTGATGTTCCAACTCAGCTCTACATGTACTGTGCAATGGCCCACAATCAGTTGTCCTGTACCTTGTTCCACGTCTTCGGCGAGGACTTTTCCGATGTTCAGATGATGATGTCATGTATTCCATATGCACAGATAATCCAAAATAGAATTAATCCATAAGTCTTCACCTCACCTCACCTCGTCACAGTCCGACAGATGATTCCGACGAAAAGTTATGTACAAACGAAAACGCTACGCACAAACGAAAACGTTACGCACAAACGAAAACGTTACGCACAGTCCGATAGATGATTCCGACGAAAAGTTACTTACAAACGAAAACGTCACGCACAAATGAAAACGTTACGCACAAACGTTCATCGCACAATCGAATGTAATCCACATGTTCACCTCGTAACAGCCACATTGATTCCTATGGCATGTGCAATCCACGTCCTCACATCGCAGACGGCACTCTGCATTCACAAACGGCTCCGAATGCAGTCAGACGTTTCGCCCCGACTTCACTCCCTTGGAGTTTGAACTCACTGGCTGAAAAACAGAAGACAACGTCACAACCTCTGTAGAATGGTCAATAGGCCTATTATTTGAGAAATGAGCTTGCGTGTGCGCGTATTTTCACTGAGTTTTCTGTCTCTCGGGGAAGAAAACTCACCGAAAACCATAGTGATAGGAACGTGGGAAGGATGGTTTTTGGTTGGTTCCTGTGGGTGAAAAGTGGCAGAAGTACCACTGCCCACACCCCTCAGCTGATGACAGCTGTCGGGTGTGGGCAGTGGTATAAGTATTTAGGGATTTAAAATGGCCGTTTNAAATAAAGGCACTAGGTAAAAAAGGCACTAGGTAAAAAAGGCACTAGGTAAAAAAGGCACTAGGAAATAAAGGCACTAGGAAAAAAAGGCACTCCGAAAACAGAAACTAGGAAAAAAAGGCACTTTTTACAAAATGTGTCTTGGCCTATGCTGGTCAATCTGTACCTTTTTATAACATATTTGATTTTCTTTTTCACTTTTCAGGCTTATAATTTTGCGCGAGTCCATGTTTTGGAGTCTTTGGCTGGGGTCCAATCTTAAGCCACTGATGGGCAGTCATGCCGTAGATCTAATCTATGATGGCCCAGTGATGCTCTTGGTCCCTAGTATCATGGGGCCAGGGGGTCATGTCTGAGGACCTCTGGCATGTCTGGCAAAAAGAAGCAGACTGCTGAAAAAGCTTTGATTTTAGCTCGTTATCATTTATGTACCGGTGGCGAAATGATTGTCGGGTGCAAATGATCAGGGGCCTGCTTCATAAAGTGACTTTAAGCTCATGGTACCATTAACTTCAATGCATTTTCCATTTGGTTAAAGGTACCATTAGCTTAAAGTTACCTTTTGAATCAGGCCCGAGGACATTGGTTATGCACCTGCAAATAATAGGAGGGCATATAGTGTTACTCCTTTAGTTTCTTGTGTGTTGTACTTGTCGGATTCTCATTGTTACAATAATGCCCTAAATACCGCATTATTAGCCCTGATGGCAATATTGAGCGACTTCTACTTGAGTGTAGGAGGAAACCGAACAACCCGGAGGAAACCGAAGAACTCGGAGGAAACCGAATAAATCGGAGGGAGTAACCCTCCACCGCATGATGTCAACCCTGGACCTCATTTTGTCAAAAGTGCCTTTTTTTCCAAGTGCCTTTTTTTCCTAGTGCCTTTATTTCCAGTGGCATTTTTTCCTAGTGCCTTTATTTCCTAGTGCCTTTTTTACCTAGTGCCTTTTTTTCCGAGTGCCTTTTTTTCCTAGTGCCTTTNTATACACCGGCGAACTTCGGAAACGTTCGGTGATAAATAACCTTTGACCCGATGACGTTGCAATAAAATTCTCCCAACCTAAAACAGCCTCAAAGTTATAATCCGTAACACTTTTCAACGGTCTACCCGACTTGGACACTCCAAAATACACTTGTCCGGCCCTCCATAAACAAAATCCGCCTTCACACCGCGTAACGCCGGCATATTGGGTAAATTTATCACATTTCGCCTGAGCCCGTCTCTGAGGTGGAATGAGAGTGAGTGACCCGTGGTATTGATCAGTAGCGCTTCGCGCGTTTGCCGCTACGCGGCGTTCAGGGTCCATGCGTCTAGGCAGACAGCTCGCCTGTGCGCCTAGTTTTCGGTGAGTTTTCAAAATAAACACCTCCTCAGCAGTGCTACATGTGTTATGAACTGTGGCCAGGCCCAAATGTTTGCAGATATTTCCCACAAAAAGTTTTAAAAGACTTTTATTATGCCTTTTTTATGCCAAACCTCAGCTCCAGGTGTGTTGGTCCTATCCCACAGTGTGGAATCATGATGATTCACAAACCTGGACCCAAGGTTGGTTAAGCAACAAAAGTCTGTTTTTTTTCTTTTCTGAATTACTATTTTACCAAAAGTAAGCCAAGGCTTAGTGCTTAATGTATTATTACTGATGGTTATGTTATCTGAGACATTTTCATGGCAAACTTTTATGTGTTTGCACATTTTAAAACATGCTGTACATCAATGGTATACATTCACTGTACATTCAGTGTTTGTTATTGCCTTTTGGTCCAACATGGCCGACTTTGGCAATCTGTGTATAGTGTTTTTCATGCAGATTTTGGTCGGAAGACAGCAAAAAGTGCAGTTTTGCCCTTCCAGATAGATCAAATGCCCTCCTGTCATAAAAAAGCTAGCGACCACCCTGTCACAGGCCTACCTGCGGCACTCGGCACTTTTTTCCGCACACGCACCCACTCGTGTTCGTCTCGTGAGCTTCTTCACAAAGTTCACCTACCGTAGGCCTACCCAAAAGTTTTCATCCTGCAGAGAAAAAATTGATATATCGGAATATCAGAGTACTTACACACATCTTGGAGGAACAAGATGACATTGTAAATGTCTGATGGTTCCCGCTTGTTAAGAGGACCTTACAGGCATGACAGGCAGCCTGCTGGCAGCCATTTTGATGNGTGACAGACAAAATATCAAGTCCGATATGTTGATTACATCATGATGGAGACATCTGAGATTGAAAATTATTGGCTCATTGGATTGCCCAGGTTGACAAACCTAGGGGTAGGATTTGTTTCCAAGGCTGTAGCTGTTCAAGGAGATGAGATATGAAGGTGTGACAGACCGGACACACAGATACACAGACACACACACAGACACACACATACACACACACACAGACACCATGACCAAAAACAATATGGTTCCCGATCTGATTGATCGGGAACCATAATTATACTGTCAGTATAATTCCTCAAAGCACAGATACACACACACTCTCTGTCCGTACTTGTTAAAAATACATGTATTCAGTCAAATAAGGGCCAATTCGTAGGCCCTACTTGCTCGCGGACCGTCAAGCGCATGAAACTGACCGCAGGTTTCCAAGCGTGAATGTGCACACACATTGAAATTGATCATAGTCGGCGTAAAATCCGGACGCAGTTGAACCAACCATCTCGGAACGAGCAAAACACAGCACCGCCCCTCACGACTTGACGACTGATACGTCTGCCAGACGGGAGTTACGTAATACCAACTACAGTCACTAATTCATCATGGGATAGGCATGATTGGGGCCTATTGAAAGCTACAATCAACTCCAAAAGCAGTCTTTTGTACACTCTAAGCAAGGTTCATTGGCGCACGAATCCGATCCGTTCCAGTCTGTTTGCCCCATTTTTGCGTATACGACAACGCAAAAGTCAATAGGGAGTTTAAGAAATCAAACGATAAACGTGAACTTTACGACAACGTTATTTTTCATACCACACATTCACTAGATTTTATATTGCATTTTCGGTACAAAAAATAACGTTGTCGTAAAGTTAACGTTTATCGTTAGATTTCTTAAACTCCATATTATGATCGATTTTTTAGGGACCTGAGTCGGACAAAATCCGTGTGCCAATGAACCCTGGATAAAGCAAGGTTCATTGGCGCACGGATCCGGTCCGTTTTCAGTCCGTTTGCTCTTATTTTTGGGAATACGACAATGCAAAAGTCAATATAACTGATTTTTTACGGACATGAGTCGGACAAAATCCGTGCGCCAATTAACCCTGCATTAGCCGGTGTGACAGGAATCAGCGTCCAAGGAATGCAGATCCGCCAAACAATAGCCCGCTATTGTAAGGTTATATCCAAATGGCCATGGTCTCCATAGACATGCATATATTCTAATCCCTCACTGAACAATAAGACCGGACTTTGATTCCAGGGGACTTGGATTCCTTTCACACATGAAAGGTTCTTTGGCGCCACGCCAGGAGAACCCTCTGAATTAAGAACCCTCGGGTTGTTTAAGAACCCTTAGAGGTTCTGGAACGAATTACCTTGTGATATCAGGGCTTGCAATTCTTTCGAAAGTTTTAAGAAATCTTTGAAAACCTTTCTTTTTAAACAGTATTATTAGTGTTCCTTTTTTGGTCTTCAATGTTTTAGTTCTATGTCTTAACTCTCATTGTCTTATCTCCTATGTTCTATTCTTTCTGATCTTGTCGTTTTATCTCTCTCATACTTTTATTTTTATGGTAAAGCGCCGCTGACGATTTATTTCAAAGGGGCGCTATAAAAATTCACTATTATTATTATTATTATTATTATTCCAGGTAGAACCTTTCCCTCAGAAAAGGGTTCTAACTGGAACCTTTATGGGTTCTTTGGCGACAGAAAGGTTCAACATGGAACCCTTTTGGGTTCTTTACAGAAGGTTCTTAGCCGAAAAGGTTCTTTGCTGCCACACCAGGAGAACCCTCTGATTTAAGAACCCTCGGGTTGTTTAAGAACCCCTAGAGGTTCCAGATAGAACCTTTCCCTCAGAAAAGGTCCTACAGGGGCCTACTGGAACCTTTATAGGGTTCATTGGCGACAGATCGGTTCTATATGGAACCCTTTCGGGTTCTTTACAGAAGGTTCTTTTTAGAACCTTGGGGTTCCTCTGGTGTGGCACAAATAACCCCTAAAGAACCTTTTTTGGCTAGGAGTGTACCGGTAGCCTTACTCACTACTTTCGCTCCTTCACACATTAGCGTATTGTACATTGCATTTATTAATTAGGCACCAGGGCAGGGCCGGATCCAGGGGGGGGGGGCGTGGGGGGCGCACGCCCCCTATTTTTGGCAGAGCAATGATTTTTTTAGCAAGAAAAATTTAATCACATAAAAGTTCTAGTACATGTATTTTGCTCTCAGATGCCAGGAAAATGCATCTAAAAGCACTTAAATTGTCTAATTTTTCTGGGGGAGAGCCCCCCGTTTAGGCTTCACTTTTTTTCGGTGCTCACCAACTTTGTAGAGCTACGCCCCCCCCTTCTGTGAATCCTGGATCCTCCCTTGGGCACCACTAGGTAACTTGCTAAGTTGAACGCACGTACTGTACGTATGTACATGTAGGCTACATACGTAGCGCTAAGTTCAGTTCTTACGGAGGATTTCATTTGGCCGAGCAGGGCACTACCACCAGACGGCGATACTGGAACAGGACGTAGCATGACATTGCACCTTGGCATTTTGAAAGTGAAAGGGCCACACCCATTACTCTAAATAGAATGGGACTGCATGAACGATTTCCACACAAGTGGTCCGAACAAGTGGAATTTAATCCACTGCGGGGCCCGCACGGCGAGTAAAAACAGGCAGATTGCCCCTGAGCTCTGGGGAATGAAAACCGTAGAAATGAAAATGAAAATCGTAATGGACCCCGGCCCGTATTGTCTCCAAAATCCACGGAAAGCCGCTGGGTGGGGATAATCGTACGGGGCCCGGTGGATTTGTGACCTAGGCTTAAAGGGAGACATGCGAAAAATATTGCCAGGCGGGCACAAGTTGTCTTTGTTTTGATTAGCGCACAGCGCCGTCTTTTAATACGCGGTGACACTACGCTATATCACAGGCCCCTGGCGAGCTATTAGTGAGCTTAGAACACGTATCTAACCAAAAAACACCAGTTTGTAAAAAACACACCCCGAGCGCTCGAATTTATGAGCTCGTGTTGTGTTTTTAGATACGTGTTATGTTTTTCACATACGTTTGGTTCGATACGTGTTCTAAACTCACTGATAGCTCTCCAAGCGCCTGTGACATAGCGTATTTTTACCGGGTATTAACAGACGGCGCTGTGCGCTAATCAAAACAAAGACAACTTGTGCCCGCCGGGCAATATTTTTCGCATGTCTCCCTTTAAGTTGTGTGGACCACTCATAATCACCATTAGGCCTATATTTGAGACACGTCTCCAAGGCAGTCTTAAAGCTGAACTGCATGAACAAAAATCACAGCGCCGCAGTATGGCGTCTACCGAGGTGAGAACGCCCTTCGAAGTTTCTCCAGAACATGATAGACTACCGGCCTATTTGGTGGCGCCACTGTATTCAATTTCAGGCTTTCAATCGAGACACATCTAGGAAGTTTGAGATCAGCAACTTATCACGGATCCTTATACGTATACGGATCGAAATGTACACAAAATTTGTCCTCGTTGTATTGTACAGAATTCTATCACTCCAATAGAGCGCAGTACCTGACGGTAGCTAGCTAGGCCTTCATCGTCATCACGACGTCCCGTCCCCCACTCTGAACGCGGTGACGTCACTCGAAAAACCTCCACTTGTTTCAGTGATCATGACGTCGTCTCAAGTCAAGATGTCATGGAATGAGTATGGGACGTCATGACGCTGTAGTTACCGTCAGGTGCTGCGCTCTTTTGGACTGATATCGTCTATTGGGAAATTCACTCCGATCTTAAAGGGGCCCGGTATTGGCACTTTTTGTGGACAGCCGGCGATACTCTCCAACCCAAGGGTCGGACTAACTACGTTGTCGGCGAATGGACCGGATTTACTGCGTACATTTCGTAACGGATTTTTGTAGTTCGTTTTGCTGCCGCTTGGTGGCTCCCTCTACGTCGGCAGTCAAATTAGAGATCGCATACCGTGGTGCTTTAACCCACGATCGAGGTGAAGCCGTTAGGACGATAATAAGAGAGAACCATTAAGAAGAAGAAACTAACAAAAATCGGATGTGCTTTCAAGATGTTGTTTATTGCACGTGAGGGGAATATTTAGATACAGGATTTTCGTTGTAGGCCAATGTACATTTCTCAATGTTGTTGATATCTTCATAATTTCGTAGCATTACTAGTATTGCACCGTGAAAAAATACAGTTCACACTGGAGGAAGTACAATGTTGGAGGAAGTACAATATTGGAGGAAGTACAATATTGGAGGAAGTACAATGTTGGAGGAAGTACAATATTGGAGGAAGTACAATATTGGAGGAAGTACAATGTTGGAGGAAGTGCAATATTGGAGGAAGTACAATATTGGAGGAGGTACAATATTGAAGGAAGTAAAATATTGGAGGAAGTACAATATTGGGGAAAGTAAAATATTGGAGGAAGTACAATATTGGGGAAAGTAAAATATTGGAGGAAGTACAGGAAACTGTAAAAGATCGTGTCTGAGAATAGATAATCTGGTTAGTCCCCTGGGCGTCCGACGGTGGCGCTGACTGACGATGTCTGTCAGACACGAATCCGATCTCGCTGGCCCAGAGGTACGGCGTTCCGTGTTTTCGGTTTGCTCCACTTGTACTAGACTAGTACCTGATCCTACCAACCTGTGCGCTGCAGTCGTAGCTTGTTTGTTGGGACCAGTATTGGCCGCCATTTGTGGAGGAATTTAGGCAGTGACGTCACTTGGAAAATTTATGTAAATTTATTCAATTCTCAATACGGCTGACGTACCGGAATGCAGATAGAAGGTGACCTCCATTTGACCCAGGAAATCCACCAATCACGAAGGGGGTGAAAATAGAAAAGGAGTGATATCGTCTATTGTTCCTATACTTACCACCCGCGGCAGTACCGGCCCAATCAGATTCACGAACGCGATAGGTGCTACCGGTCCTAACATCGCAAAAGTCCGATGTAAAATTGTTAGGATCTGGTACTAGTCTACACTTGTACCTCTGGCTCAACCTCCTGCGCATGTCCAGATTGAATTTGACTACTTCCGGTCGTCAATACTATCCCTGCCATAGGTGACTTCCATCTTGGTTTCTTTAGCTGATTTCAGCAGGCTAGGCCGCTGTTTTAAATGTAAAAATTTTACTCCTAAAAGTTACTTTATCGACTAAATATTGCTGGTTTTCGTCCCTTTTACGAACAGTCAATAAATGTGACAGTAGTCGAGTTATTTGTCGGGAACTATTTCTGTCATGTGCGATGATCACGCCGTCAGTGTAGTCAGGTTTGTTCATGGCGGACGCCGGTTGACGAAATTTAAAAATACGACTTAAAATGCGTTCCCCATAGCCTGTGGGAAGGGATACCATCACATCATGATTCTTGTGCGATCAGAGATGATGAAATTTTCCCATCTGTACTCTCTTTTAATTCAAAATTACAACCTGGTCCATATTCTGCTGAGACAGTTTCAAATAAGGACTCGCTCAACAGAGTGTCTCGGCAACAGCCGCCATTTTGACCACAGCCTGGAGAGTAGGACGCTCGTCACCATGGTCACTGTGATCAGACGCCTACGTACGCCGAATCGGTAGATGTCGTCCTGGGTAACCCTAACGTTTACCCAGGACTAACCTGGGTAACCCTAAAAGTTACCCAGGACGATCTTGGGTAAACTTTAGGGCACTAAAGTTTACCCAGTTTGAAATTTGCTGGCCATGACGACATACACCGTGCGATGAGGAATTTTCGTGTGTTGCTACATTAAAAACATACCAATTTCAACCTCGACCGCAGGTGAAAAAGTGCGCGAATTTCAAACGTCCTGGGTAGCTTTTAGGGTTACCCAGGTTGGTCCTGGGTAAACTTTAGGGTTACCCAGGACGACATCTACCGATGACGTCATGGACGCAAGATGTCAGCCAGATGTTCCAGAGATTTCACCAAACTCGCTAGCCCAGTGGTACGGCGTTCCGCGTTTTCGGTTTGCTCCACTTGTACCACTGGCTTCAAACGCCCTCATCACTTGTCTGCTCGGAATGAGCAGAATGAATAAAAACCGATCTACAGCTAGTTTTCCACCCAAATAAAATCATAATCGTACTGTCAAGTTTAGAAGTGTACCAAAACACCAAACACATCATGATTTTTAAACATTTGTTGGTTATTTTGTGTTGCACTATTTGCGGCGGATTACACGTATGGCTGTGCTTCGGTTCGGTCGTTCCGGCAGAAATAGTTTCTATGTTAGAAGCAACCAAATCGATGGACCAATCAGCTTCGTCGAATTTGATCACATGATTTTGTAAGTGTAAACATAACCACGTGCAACAAGGAGGCAGCCATCTTGAATGACGTCATTCCTACGCGAAAAGAAGTACGGGGCACTGACGTTTGAAGGCAGAGTCAGTAAGGTGAAACCGTCTGACCTCTGCGTTGGAGATTGAGATTTCACGTCTTCAAATCCAAGTTAGACTGCTACCCTGTCTTTATAGATGGCTGAAAATATAAAGACAGGAACGGGGCGCCATTTTGAACCATATTGACGACGTAGTACATTCTATTTTTAGCACTCCTCGGGGTATTTCCCAGTACTATGTCCAGCTTTCAATAAACCCTGCTTTGTTCCGCCGAAATTTTCTTGGAGTTTACCTCATGATCTAGGCCTACTCGCACTCCAGCAGGAGGACTACCCACCAGAGTGGGGGAAGCATGTGATGGATGCAAGCAAGGCCTACCACAACGGCACACTTGTGCACTGCTGCTGCTGTGTGCACTGCATGCAGAGTTTAGGCCTATCTGCCCTCACAAAAACGAGACGAAAAAACAAAGGACTCCCAGTATGCCTACATACAACATACCGTGAAAAAACTCACGCCTCCTCCCTCGTAAACCTACCAATTTCCAACCCCAGTGAGTCGAACATAATTAATCCATGCTGCTGTCACGTCAGTAGTCAGTTCATGCAGTTCAACC
Organism: Notospermus geniculatus; assembly: GCA_002633025.1. NCBI lineage: Eukaryota > Metazoa > Nemertea > Pilidiophora > Heteronemertea > Lineidae > Notospermus > Notospermus geniculatus. The sequence continues at coordinate 53,645 of NMRB01002050.1, read as the reverse complement.
GTCAAAATACACGTGTTCCAGGCTATATTTAGAACAAATTCATGACATTTCCACTCTCCACGCATAAAAAGCGTCTCCACGCATAGAACCTGCGCAGAAATGTGCGCAGATGTGGAAAAACGAATTAGGCGGAATTCCGACTAATTCAATACAAAATGGTGGTCCGTGCTTGTCGTTATAGTGCAGTAGAGCGTAGCGCCACGTAGCGGAACGACAAGGAACTAGTCTAAATCCAAGTCTCGAGTGAAATCTCGCGGGGCCAGATTGCGTTCGATTACTGCCCTTGGATCTATGACGTCATCAATATGGAAGTCATAGTGGCAGTGATACTATATCGGAAGAATGGAGATAGGTGGCGCTGTGGGGAGTTTGCCTCTGCTCGGAATGAGCAGAGTGAGTGAAAAATAAACCGATCTATACAGCTAGGGCCGTATTCAAAAAGGGTGTTTAAGACTTTAGACGCGTGTAACTTCGTCAAGTGCATGGTGGAAGTGTGTGCATTTAGTGAAGTTACACGCGTCTAAGTCCTAATCGCGCGATGATCACCCTTTTTGAATACGGCACCTAGTTTTTACACCTTAAGCCTCGCTTATGTCGCCTTACGCTGTGATAGAAATAGCGTCAACAAGTTGCAACTGATAACTTATGTCGCCACCGAGTAGAAAAATACCGATCGGTCGCAACTACCTGGAACTAGTTTATCGCCGTCTCTTGAGTGCTTATGTCGACACTGATTTCTTTTGATTTCAAGTAAAACGTGCTGAAGTTGAACACGTGCGATTTTCTGGATCTGGATATTTGTAGTTTGCAACTAGTTACTCGCTGACGCCCGAGAGCTTATGTCACCTAGTAGTTGTGACTGATTAGTTCCAACTACGCACCGATTATCAGTTGCCAACTAGTTCTGACTGTACGTAAGGGCGACATAAGCGAGGCTTTATTATCAAGTTGAAAAATGTACCAAAACACCCAAACTACCATGAGTTTCAAACTTTTGTTCATTATTTTGCGTTGCTCTTTTTTCGGCGGATTACACAGATGGCTGTCAGTGCTACGGTGTCACCGTTCTGGCAAAAATAGTTTCCATTTTACAACCAACCGTATCGACGGCTCAATCATTTCTTTTTCGAATTTGATCACGTGATTTTGGGCGTAAACATGTGCTAATCTTACCATTCGACCCCATATTTTAAATACATGTGGTCGCTAAACTCTTGATCCTTCTCTGCTTCTGAAAAAACAAGGAAGACACATATCATGAGAATGAGAAACACCTATATTATTGTTTTCTGGTCGCTTGGCCGACTTTGGGGTTGTAAAGGCGGACTAAAGCCGGTGACAGACGTACGCATACGCGGCGCGTCCTGCAGGCGTTCCGCCAATCAGATTCTTCGGTAGGTATTTCGCTCCGTGCTACCGCCTGCTTGATTGGTTGAACGCTTTCGGACGCGCTGCTGACGCGCCATTCTGTCACCGCCTTTAAGGGCCTGTCACACTAAAGTAGTTCTCAAAACGTCCTGCCCCGTCTTAAAGTGGTCCTAAACCGCCGGGGCGAGCGAGACAGCCTCGTTTTCATTTTCCCGCGCTACGCCAGTATGAATGAGCGCCTGTCAATCATCACGTCACGTGATTACTATGGAATTTACTACGCGATCACTGATTGGGCAAGTTCTGATAATTGACAGCTGTGTGATAGCTGATTGTCAAAACAACATGGATGCAACCAGTTCACCCACACTCCTTCGCAGAGGTCAGTGCTCCACTACGTTACGCTATACTGACTCTGCCAACATACGGCCGAACTACTTCCAGATCCTCCGCGGCGCCCACGATTGGGCTGCCAGCACTGGAAACTCCAGTGAAAACGCTGAATTACAAGTGTTTTGGATGCCTCTCAACAATCCTTATTTTCTTTGGCCAGAAAGTTCAAACATTCAAGCTGTTTTGGTCTTAAAATCAACTGTTCATCGTATCTTTTCACACATCTCTCCAAAATCGGATCCACGCTGTCAAAACAGTAGCACGTGTCAATGTTTACAAACACGGAGATCATGTGCCGAGTATCTGGCCTCTGATTGGTCGAGCGCCGAGACGGCTCACGGCATTTGCTCGAAACTGCGCAAAGTAGTGCGCAAAATTCCTAACATCAAATTAATGTTTTCCTCCATATTATCCCAGTTTGTGGCTATAGAATGAAATAATAACGATTATCAAAGTCATTGGATGCGTTTCACGCTTTATTTTAATCTGGAAAGTGGTTTTGCAAGAATCTTGCAGAAGTGAAGAGGGCGTTTGTTTCCAGAGGCATTATTAGCGACCGCCATATTGTGGAGCGAAATGCCTTCTGGGAACGAGTTTGCAGTTCACCGAGTCGAGATTTCTCCTCGATTCCGGGGAGTTTTAGAGGATATATTCACGCCTAAGAGTGTTCAATCCGACACGAGTGACACCATTGATGACGATGTCGGCCGGTAGGCTACATGCATGTATGCCAGGCAAGTTGGTCTTTTCATGGAAGAAACCACAGAATTCGCTGACGTTACACCGGCACGGCGGCAAGTTCCGCAGTCCGGCATTATGTTAATGATGTCATACACACAGACATCCTCCTCATCGTCTTAAAACTGAGTTCTTTCTTTATTATGAGCCACTTCGATAATGTCTCTGGACAATCCACAGCCGCTGGTCGGCATTTGCTACCTTTTTAGGCCGCCCTTTCCCTTCTTTCACTTCTCGCTTCGGTATCCTGTCTGCTGCGGTTTGCAACTCAGTGAAGGTAGCGTACTGCGCATGCTCAGAAGCCAGGAGCGGAAATCGGAAGTTCCATTTTCGTGGGCGGTGAAAATGATCGGGTGCCAACTTTTGCTTGGCGGTTTAGGACCACTTTAAAACAAGAAAAGGACATCGGAACGATGTCGATGAGAAGCTTACTCCTCTAGATCTAGTTAACTGTGACCTTGACCTCTGACCTTGAGAAGTATTGCGTGAGGGATTCTTGATTAAACCTATAGGGGCTGGTTAATGCAGGCTTCTAATTAGTTTTCTCTTGCATTTTAGAACTGTTTGACCTTGACCTCTGACCTTCAAGGTCATTGCATGATTTGAAAGGTCATCCTTGATAACGTAGGTGTTGGGGAAGGTTTTTGGTGAAGGTTCTGAATTATCTCATGTTATCTGTGATGGTAGACTGTGACCTTGACCTCTGAACCTTGAGAAGTATTGCGTAACTGGAACAGGCATCCTTGATTTAACTTATAGGAAGGAGATGGTTAATTCAGGCTTTTAATAAGTTTTCTCATGAAATTCTGAGCAGATTTGCACTTTAGAACTGTTTGACCTTGACCTCTGACCTTCAAGTACATTGTGTAATCTGAAAGCTCATCCTTGATAACCTAGGTGTAGGTGAAGGTTTTAGGCTTCCACCATCACCAGGTTCTGACTTATCTCATCTTATCTGTGATGGTTGACTGTGACCTTGACATCTGACCTTGAGAAGCATTGTGTAACTGGAACAGGATCCTTGATTAAACCTATAGGGGATGGTTAATCCAGGATTCTGATTTCGTTTCTGCTGAAATTCCGAGGAGATTTGCACTTTAGAACTGTTTGACCTTGACCTTGACCTCTGACCTTCAAGGTCATTGCGTAATCTGAAAGCTCATCCTTGATATCCTAGGTGTAGGTGAAGGTTTTATACTTCTACCATCACCAGATTCTGACTTATCTCATGTTATCACTCAAATCTCGCCATGATATCAGCAAATATCATGCGACCGAGCAGGTGCAAACTGAAAATATCAGATGCAATAACATCCGTGGATGAGCTATGATGTTGTGATACCAGTTTGAAGTCGCTTGTTGTGGCAGATCTCCCGATATGTCAAAATATCAAATTTGATATATCAATATCATCATGATGCTGACACTCGAGGATAAATTCGTTGATGCCAGTATCTTGCCAAGGGTCATAAACATAGGTTGCAGTACACAGTTAGCTTTGTATCGGTCCGCATGTGTACCCCGTACGATAGTGCGTATAAAAAAGTCGATTTCTTTTGATTGAGATGTGGCAGGTGTGTAGGCGCAACTGTTATGAGTTTGTCGTCGGTTGCTTGATTTTTGAATAGTAGAAGCAATACTGAATCTGTCAGTATTTGAATATTGTCATATTTGTGGATGTGGACAGTGTATGACCGTCAGTAAATGGGCCTGTCGTCTAGGCCAGTTCCAGGAGGTGGCTCCCCTGGTGGCAGTTGCAAAAAGCGTGAGGAATACATTTATGTGGATAGCAGTGAAACGAGCAGGACGACCTATCAATTTTTTTTTACATTTGAAATCTACGACATTTCTGCTAGTTTCATGTGGATTTTCGCTAAAATCTGGTGTCTAGTTTAAGAAATATTTTCACCCAAACATAGCTTTCATCACCCACGTGTACAGCTCTGGTCTGTTGACAGATCTCCAAGGCAACCTACTGATCCTGCCTTTACTCGGAGCTGGATACCTGTCATCCTTCAAGTTTGTCTCCTCCATTAAGATGAAGTTTCGTGCTTTCCAATGATATATAACACTAAGGAGTTCATCTCGAAGAATATTGATTTTTGTCTGTGTGAATGTTGGTGTGACGCAGCAAGTGTTCACCAAAAGGCCCATTGAGACGATCCGGGCTAACTGTGTACTGCTACCATAGGGAAGGAACATTCGCGTTGGAAATCTAAAAGTTTGACTTGAAACTTGACGCCAATGACGTGACGCTGCGCCTTGGCTGCATTTGGCCTGGAAACGTTGTTCCCAATCAACTGCAACGATCTATAGATGAGATCAAACTTCGTAATTAGGTCATTGCCATGGATAGTTCGCGCATGCGCAGTTTGCCGTTTTCCTTCCTCCAAGCCGGGAGTCAATGTTTTAATGGCTTTCAACGAAGGATTGCCGGTGGGTCGCACAATTTTGCCGTTTTCTATTTGGTTTTTCACCCAGCTTTGTGTTTATACGTGTGTGAGTCATCAAGACTGAAAATCGTTACCGTCATGAAAATCGGGTGCGATTTACAGAAAAATTCGCCCAGCTTGGGTCTCCGAATGGACAAAAATGGCGATGCACATGGCCGGTCGATCGCGAATTCACCCTATTCTTCGCTCAAACTTCGGAAAACCAGTGGGGAAACCAGTGATTTTTCCGTTCCTCAAGCAGTACCAGACCCGTTCACAATGTAATTAAGGGTTCCCCTGCAGAAATATCGTAGAGAACCACCAAATATGCTGCCGATTGCCGGAATCCTTCGTTGAAACCAATGAAAACACACCAGCCATGCCAGCGTCTGTGTTGACAAGGAAAATAGATTGGTACCCGATCCTCCGCTGGTGGCGCTGGCGGGCTGGATGTCGCGGAGGATCGGTCCTGGCTACTGACGGCGGCAGAAATCTGGCTGCCGCCGGAAGTGACGAAAGTAAGACTGGTATGAGATCATGACTGTACTTAGAACGCGTACAATCACATGATGAAGGGCCGGATACCAGTTGCAACGAGGAATCATGGCGGCGGCTGGTAAATCTATACTATAATGGACGGTAGCCATGTTGGATTTTGTTATCAACCTGAGTTGACCTATTATCTGCTATACCTTGCTATGTAATGACTGTACACAGTTACGGTGGACCGGACTCTCTGCCCTATCTCCTCCTTAGTTAGGGCTTGAAGTCTACAAAGAGCGGCCTATGTGTACAGTACAATAGGAGGAGTATGTTTTACGATATTTTGCTTTTAAAAGAAATGCTGGTTTGTATGAAAAAGAGAGAAAATCAGATGAGCGGTCACCTGCGCTGCCATCTACAAGAATGGCAGTGACCTACTACCATACACGGTGGGATGCACGTGAACCTAGCTATCATGAATCTGGGTCACCTTGGCATTAGTCTGGAGATAAGGCTGATTGTGTAATAAACCAGATGTGATGCTGCTGTTTAGAAAGTCAAAACTCCTCACTGGTCATGGACTTGACGGTTAACGATTAATAAATTAATAAACTACTCATCTGCAAATAAACTCATCAATAAAGCAACAGACCCTCTACCACAGAATATTCTAGACAAACTAACTCCCTCAAAATGTGCTCGCCACGGGTCAATATGCTAGTATCAATAATGCAGAGAATAAATATCGCTTTTCGCTTGCTACAAAGCGTGCCTCCAGCGGTAATCAATGCCAGACGAAAGAGTGAGTATGGGTCCTTGAAACCAATGCATGCAAAAGCCTTAAAAAGGGCCATAGCGAATGACACATGGCTATTTTTCCAACCGATTGTGGCAAGCCGTTGGTTTTCGAATTGGACCAATCAACGCCATGAAACTCGTAGCCACTACCGGTCTATATATTTTATATTTATAGACCGGGGACCAGTCTACAAGGAAAACGGCTACTGCGCATGTGCGGGTTGCGAAGAAGTCGCCATGACGTCATCAACGACGACCTAATTTGAACTGATCTATAATGCTCTACCTGGCCTCGGAGACAAGTTATTCAAGAAACAAAAGTGTGACAGACAAAATCTCAACTTTTGATATATCAATTTCACCATGACCCAGGTATCGGAGACCGGAAATTTTCATTATTCCATCTTGTAGCTCAGGTCATGAAACCTGGGTCGGTAACATCTCCAGGTCTGTAGCGTCAGAGAACGATTTGTACCAGCATCGTAACTCTGACGTATATCGGATAGCGCCATATTCCTCCGGGAACTACTTTGATGAAGATCAGCTGGACAAGACTGTTCAAATCTATCTATTTGACTACTTCCGGTCTTCAATAATATTCTATTGGCTCTGCCGTGGAGGTAGGCGTCGACTGAGCCGATTTAGCTACGTCACCGTACTATTTTTAGGAGGGCTTTCTCCATGTTGCGGCCGTTCTCCGAAAGGTGACGCCTCTATAGCAAATTCCCTTCCTAACAGTCGTGTATTATGGTTCCCGATAATCAAGATCGGGAAACATATTGGGCCGTATTCACAANCACGCACGCACGCACGCACGCACGCACGCACGCACGCACGCACGCACGCACGCACGCACGCACGCACGCACGCACGCACGCACGCACGCACGCACGCACGCACGCACGCACGCACGCACGCACGCACGCACGCACGCACGCACGCACGCACGCACGCACGCACGCACGCACGCACGCACGCACGCACGCACGCACGCACGCACGCACGCACGCACGCACGCACGCACGCACGCACGCACGCACGCACGCACGCACGCACGCACGCACGCACGCACGCACGCACGCACGCACGCACGCACGCACGCACGCACGCACGCACGCACGCACGCACGCACGCACGCACGCACGCACGCACGCACGCACGCACGCACGCACGCACGCACGCACGCACGCACGCACGCACGCACGCACGCACGCACGCACGCACGCACGCACGCACGCACGCACGCACGCACGCACGCACGCACGCACGCACGCACGCACGCACGCACGCACGCACGCACGCACGCACGCACGCACGCACGCACGCACGCACGCACGCACGCACGCACGCACGCACGCACGCACGCACGCACGCACGCACGCACGCACGCACGCACGCACCACGGTATCCTGATCTCTTTCAGTGTATCCTGATCTCTATCAATGTATCTGATCTCTATCAGTGTACCATTCGTGTAAAAGTACCTCTACATCGGGAACCATACGACATTTACAATGTCATCTTGTTAAGGGTAGGAACACACCTAACGCGATTCGTTGACGCATGCAACAACGCCTTTGTTATTTTCCGCCGCACTGCACGCAAACAAAGGTTTTGACGCATGCGTTGCCCTATCGCATGCGAATCGCGTTAGGTGTGTCCCTACCCTTAGGTGTGTCCCTACCCTAGTGATTTTGTTGAGTTGCGTTCACGATTCGTTGCGACTTCTTCACGATTTATTTCTGTATTTGGGCGATGGGAATGGGTTAAAATCAGTTTACTTGAAAAAGGTACATGTATGAATATGGACTTACCTGTTTTACAACTGTAGTTGAATTCCAGATATTCAGGACTATTCCCCCCACACGGATTGACACCAAAGAATTCGTCCGATGCAGTTACAATGCAGGATTGCTTTCTGTTACATAATCCAAGCAATTTACCCCTAACGTTTGCATTGCCGCAAAGTTTGTGTTCGCCGTAGGGGTTTTTACTGCGGCCGCACGTTGTCCGATCCCCTCGACCGTAAGCGGCGGTTCCGACGTATATGAGTCGGCCTGAGCCACAGCTGAAAGTCCTCGTCTTGCCCTGGCATAGGACGCCTGAAAAATCATGTATACTGTCAGGAGGAAATAATCTAGGAGGACCATACTCCATATTCAAGTAGGAAAGGCTAGGTGCATAAAATCATGAAGAACTATGGCAATGTTCATTTTTTAAACACTGCAATGCAAAATATGGTATATTTATTTCAAAAACCCGTTTTGAGTGCCGAGAGCCTACTTCAGGAGTAGGGTCCTCCTAGATTATTTCCTCCTGATACTGTACATGTGTTGTTAATGTCGCATAATACGGGATGAATCAAAAAATGACATTTTGCCTGAAGACCCGTGAATATCATTGGGTGCAGTTCAGGGCCCAGTTTCTCAAAGAACGCTTTTATTATGTCAGCCTTGATACTGCTGCTATGTCAGCGCCGATTAACAGATGGCGCTGTGCGTGATGGCACAGGTCCCGAGACATTTTGGTTCCCGAAGCCACCGCTAGGGCTAGAAGGCTTCGGCTCTGGCTGCCATTTTATTACTGACGTCATTGTAACGGTCCATTTTGACGGTCAAATTTCAATCTCCCTCGGTCTAAAAAAACGGCGGTGATTTTGAGCTTTTGTTACAGATCTGCAACACAAACAAACATTCTCATCAAGAAACTTCCTCGGTGTTGCCATTCCACGTGATTTGGCATGTTCGATTACATTTAGCACCCGGCATTTCATTCTAAAAATACCCCGATCTATAAATAACGATCTATAAATAAATCCGCGACAAAATATTTGTCGCAAAGATGGCAGCCAGAGCCGAAGCCTTCTAGCCCTAACGATGGCTTCGGGAACTAAAATGGTCCCGAGAGAGCTATCAGTGAGTTTAGAACGCGTGTCTAACAAAAAAACCAAAATAACTAGAGCCATCATGTGATGGCGCAGATTCGTCTCCATTTGAAAGTTATGAAATGGCATGCACAGCGGCAAAATAGGTGGGCAGGGTCCAAAGGGTACTTTGGGTACAAATATACCTAGTACCCTAAAGAAATTTGAGGGTACGATATAGTACCCTCAAATGAAATGGTCCATGGACCATGTGCTCACCCATTTGGACATACATGTAATAGTGTAATGACAGAGAGAGGTATATCAGTTATATGAGCAATCTGGGTAAGTCATTCCCAAGTTGTAGGACTTCAATGATTTTCAGTTTGTGCCACCTGGCGGCCATATTGGATGTCCAATCGGGCGAAAACTTCACATGCACATAAAGGTCATCTAGAGGGAGCCACATAGCACATTTGAGTGCACTGGGTCAAGTCGTTCCTGAGTTATTGCACATTTGATTATTTTCGGGTTACGCCACCTGG
>NMRB01002050.1:11964-35242 GCA_002633025.1 Notospermus geniculatus | reverse complement strand
CGCACACGTCTCGCTTGCCTCCGCGCGTGTAACGCGCGGAAACGCTCCAATGGAAAGCCACCCTAGATCCAATGAGACATTGGCATCATTATGCTGAGATTTCAAGGTAACAAGCAAAAAATGATAGGCCTACCTTTTCTTCCTGTTTCCCAACTCAACAGAACTATTTTCCCGAAAAAGAAACAATGACTTTTGGTCCAGAATTCCACGAGGCTGTCAGGTAACTGTGGACCCTATCCGTCAAACAGTAGTTTATATCATCAAGAGTAACAACAGCTGCCCGTATCTGACTCTTAGCGTTCAGCCAATCAGATCCTTCGGTAGGTTTTTCAGTCCGTGTTACCGTCTCTCTGATTGGTTGAACGCTTTCCCGACGCGTTGCTTACGTGCCAGTCTGTCACTTGCCACTTTTAATTAGGAGCAATAATTGGAGATGTTCCAGTTTTCTCTTCTCTATATAGATTTGGTTGGCGCCACATGGCGACGTGGGGCGCAATCTATGATTTGATGTCTGAAGCCCGCACGCAGCACACGAGCGGATTTAATGAGGACCATCACTGCCTATTACCGATCGCCAGGACAGCTGCGCGTTGGCTTGTATTTCCAAGTACCTGACTTTTACCGACATTTACATGGAGCCCAATCTATGGTTTGATGTCTGAAGCCCGTACGCAGCACACGAGTGGATTTAATGAGGACCATCACTGCCTCTTACCAAGCCATGACAGCTGCGCGTAGAAAAAAATTGTCGGGCAGTGATGAAACCGCGGCGGAAAAACGCGACAGTGGGTTCAGGCCTTTATGGGGGAACCCGCAGAACGACGTGGCGCTGCGAGCGTTGTGACCCACGTTCCTTTTTCAAGCGTGTACCCCGCACACGAGTGCGATTCCGTCTTCGACGTTGCCTCCATACGAGTTTTTTGTCTCAGCATCCTGTCACCGCACACGGCGCGTCAGCCGCCGCACACGATTGCCAGGGCCGTAGCTAGCTTTTTTTCACTAGGGGGCATTTTAAGCAGACGAGCTGACCGGACGTGGGCTTTGCCTTCCAGCGCCAAAGGGACCTGTTTTGCGGGGGGTCTGGCAGCCCTCCCCAGAAAAATTTTGAAAATTAGAAGCTCTGAGATGCAATTTGAGGTAAATTTCCTGCACTCTGAGACACGAACAATAATGATCTTTTATCCCATTTGATTTTGCTGAAAAATTTTTTTTGAACAATTGGCCTGGGGGGCATTTGCCCCCCCCCGTCCCTATGCTAGCTACGGGGCTGCGATTGCAGGTCTCTCTCCGGCAGATGCGGCGTGTAGTTCGAACAGATTTTTGTTAAGATTNTTAAAGGACCACTGTATTGCATCTTTCTGTCGACAGCCGGCGCCACCGGCACCATGCTCCAATACTGTAGTTAAGCCTTTCGCCCCAGTGTTGGGGAATGTATGATTACAGTCTCGGTCACCCAGCCGCTGGGGATCGAACACGTTTGTGTAGCAGTACTGCGGAACGAAACGGCTGGCTGCGCGAGACTAGTTGCATGCGGTAGTTTACCAAGTCGTTAATAGAGGTCTCCCCCTTAACACGGGTAGGTGTAACGCAGGATTGGGAAGCAATACTGTGGTCCTTTAAGTCCTTTAAATCGGGTTTCTAAGGTGACAGACATTGTCAATTCTTAAGTCAATTCCATCTTCAGCAGGGACCAATTGTCCTACGGGACAAATTGTCGGGACGAATTTGTCATAAGGGACGAATTGTCTGTGTACTTCTCCTAAGGGACCAATTGTCCCTCCACAGCGTCTTTCTCACCACGAGCATTGTAGCAGTGCCTCATCATCATAATCAATCGATCAATCAATCAATCAATCAATCAATGCTTTAAACTACTTGACGGAGACAGAACTGGGAATCGATGTTCAATATGGCATCTCCTGTGCAGCCTGGAATCGAATGTGTCTGGACCAGTATCTATAACATCAACTCTGTTGCTTGCCTTGTGGACTAGGCTACAGGCAAGTAAAAAGCACTTCAAGCAAGAACTTTGCCAACGAACTATCATTAGGGGCCGTCTGAAAATTGTTTTGATGCAAAAAAAGACGAAGTGACTTCGTCTGGGGGGGGGGGGGGTTGGGGGGGGGTCTCGATTTGGGGGGCTTTGCGAAAACTCTATATAGATAGGTATACGGTATATGTATTACCCGGTACCATAAAGACATCAAACCCCTTTAGAAACCACTTGAGCACACTCTGCTTCTTGTCCGATGAGTTCCAGTTTTCCTCACCAGATGGCTCTTATCACCCTAATTTCCATGATAAAATAATATATCTAATCAAATTTGTGTCGGTGGCCGTAGCAACAATCCGCTAGAATAGCCCTGAGCCCAAATTTGTGAAGGTGCCAGGGCTGGATTAGTCTCACACAACGAGCCCCTCGGCCATACTCCGAGGTCGTCAGACCGAGGGTCTGTCACGGAACGATATTTCCTTTGCATTCGCTTATACATTCGGAACTTCCGAAGGCAACTGCTCGGCAATTTCCGTGACGGCTCGCATTTCCCCTCGGACACAATTCCAAGGCAGCCATCTTGAATGTGCAGTGATTGCCTTCCGTTTCTGTGGCTTTGGATGCGGTCGCCTCATCACACCCTGCGCATGAACGAAATAGGTCACACAAAAACGTTGCGTTATTGATCAATAATTGGCAGATTGGGTGAGCTATCGGTAGTTTATATATAATATGCCTCAACTTATCCAGGAAATAAGGTTGGATATCTTAGCGGGCAAAAATTCGGCGAAAATAGTCCCACGGTCGGTCACGTGGGTTTCGTTGGAACAACATGGCTGCCTTGGACTTGTGTCCGAGGTGAAATGCGCCGCCCAGTGGATAGATAAGCAGTTCGCCTCAGGTCGTTCCGAATGTCGCTTATACCGAAAATTCAAGGGGAGCTTCGCTGATTGGCTAGTCACTACCAATGCGTCATGAATCTCAAAAGTTGGTGACGTAGGCTGCAGGAGGAATATGGCTGCGCCCAGACAACTCGAAGCGTGAAAATTAGCGAGGTGAATCGCCTCAATTTGTGTTGTCAAGTCAATTTATAGTGTCTTTCATTGGAATTTCAGACAGCTAAGTTAATATTCTTTCGGTAGGGCTAACAGCAAGGGCTACCAAATACTGTAGGTTCACTCGCATGATGCATGCTTTTTGCATTGATTGTGAAACTGTGCTCTACGTCATTGTCGGTAGATTGTCCGCCATGATGGTTTTACAAGTCAAAGTAACCATATGGACCAGACTCTAAAATTGGAAATTTATTGGAAGTTGCTGGGACGAAACTAGGCCTGGAATCGAATGTGTCTGGAGCAATATCTATTAAGCATCAACTCTATGAGGTACCGGCAGACCTAATCCGCGACGCGGCGCTGACTATCAACTCGGTCACAACTGCGTCATTGAAAGTGAGGCTAACGTTATTTTCCAATTAATTCTGAATAACACACCCTGTTTCTAGGCCAAATATAACAAAAACATTGCACTCAATTTCTGATTTTAATTTTCTGTCATTAAGTACAGATGTGCTAAAATATATCTTATGGCTTTTGAGCAAAAATCTCTGCGGGAACATGATGAATTTAATCGATAAAGTTGACCATTTTAGCGTAAACGACAGGCGAATGGTCGACGTCATGGGTTGTGAATGACGCAGTTTGTGTAACGTCAGAATGACGCACGACGGCTGATGACGTTCAACAATCGCAAAGGCATGCGCACCCGCGTTTTAACCGAGTTGATGATCAGCGCCTCCTTTTGTTTGCCGGTACCCCATTGCTCGAAAGTTAGGCCATTTGTTTCTTCATTCTGCATCCTGGGAACCCAGGGCATTTCCACTATGCACAGTGCGTTACAATGCCCTGGGGAAACCCACCCCGTTTCGGTGGGGAAGAGGGCTGTTCCCTCATGTGTACTCGCCAACTGGTAATTCACGAATAAACCATGCAATGCAGTGAGGGAATGGCCCCTTGATGTAATGGGCAGACATCGCGCCTAGTGCTGTAACGTATGCACATATATCTGGTGTTATGAGTTACCGGGTACCAGTCTCATAGCAATGCATCTCATTCCATAATTTATGCATGCTGTCGGAATGATAGCTGCCCCAAACACATGAACTGGATCATACCTTCGTGTTTTGAACCCGTCGGTACTTACCCATTATCTAGATAATCCATGACAACCATTTTTACGCGAAGTTAATTCAGGAATATTAAAAAATCCAGCGAGTTTGTCAGCGAATCGAGGAATGTTTGAAACCACCATATTTGGGAGTGACCATGGCGGGAGAGAAGCTTCGCTGTGATTGGTTTATTCAGCGACAGATTTTCTGTCGCTAGTTCCACAGCGAAAAGACGCCAATTTCAACAGGGCCTCGGACGTGCTAGTAGGGGAGCGCGTTTTAGAGGACCTGTTGCAAGAGGATGTCATTCTGAGACTCAGGTCAGGTCATTTCACGCGGCCATCGCCTCCCTTATGCCCTGAGCTAATCGGTCGCTTTGTGAATGCATCTTGGCTACCAAGGGTTGTGACATCGCTCCGCCCTCCGACTAGGCGGCTCGCACAAACCCTTGGCGTCTTTCGCAGTCTTCACCTGTATTTCACAGGCTGTTCTGTTAACACCCCTCCGTTCAATATGCATTTGGTACATTTCCACACATTAGGGCATTTCCACATAAAAGTGGAAAAGGGGCTTTTCACTGTCGGAAACATTTTCCCAACTAATTTTTCATTTTCAGCAGTTGTTTGATTTGATTTTCATGATAATATTTTATAATGTGAACTACATAATCAGGAAAGAAAAATGTGACGTCAGTTTCATTGATTAGGAAAACAACGAGCATTTGCAAAATGTCCGAAATCAGCATGAAAACAGTGAAATTATTGGTTCACTAAAGTGACCATTATTGTCATCCTTGATTTTCTGTCACGGTTTTGTTCGCTGTTTTTCTCAGCCGTGGTAAAACCTTTCCGGCTGAAATTTGGAGTTTTTAGAACGTTCCTTAACATTAAAGTCCACCTTAAATCTATTGTTCTCGATGGTTTTACAATAGACTTAAGGTCGACCTTAACGTTAAGGAACGTTCTAAAATACGACCCGACGACTTTCGGTACACCCCTAGAAAGTCACCCCTAGAAAGCCATGTTGCCCTCGGCTGGCGCCTCGGGCAACATGGCTTTCTCGGGGTGACATCTCGCTCTACCGCCCGACACGACGGGCACCATTTTTATAATGTTTTAGTAATTTCTCAAAAGGGGAGTTTGGGCGCATAAGGGTTAAAATAAGAAAAAACTAATGAAAACAGACTATACTAAAAGATAACATGATGTTATAATATGAGGTTTTGAAAAGAAAAAAGAGTTTTAATTAAAGAAAAAAATCTTTTTTTTCTGAAATTTGGGGGATGAGTTTATCCCAAATAATTTTCTTCATACTTGGGGATGGAATTCTCCCCCTTCTCCTCTCTGGCAGAAACCCTCACCACAGGCTCCTCAAAACACAATATTCTTGACGGGAAGGACATACATATATTAAGTTATTATTACGGTTTGGCTGCAAACCTCAACGAAACAAATTTATTAATAGCCCTATTTACACTACATAAAAAACCCGTGTCAAACCCGGGTTTTTTCTGTCCACACCTGTTAAAAACGCGGTGTAATAATCCCCTCCGAGCTCGAACGGTTTTTGGAGGGCTTAATTTATGTCCCCGTCACAAAATTTGAGTAGTGTTGACGGGCACCGGACCTCAGGAGGGATTTTTCAGAGCCGGGCTAGACACCTGGTGTCAAAAAAACCGGGGATTTAGTGTAACCACGGCTATAAGCCCCTTTTCCACTTACGGCCTGCTTGGCCCGCTTAAAAGCGTGCCGTGCTCGACCCGGACCTGGATCCGTGCCGAGCACGGTTTAGGTACCGTTTCCACTGGATTTGGCACGGTGCCCAGCACGCTGGACCCATTTCCACTTGTGACTTTTCTGCCGTGCCGTGCTCGACCCGGGTCGAGCACGGATAAATTGTGCTAGTGGAAAAGGGGCTATAGATACAACTTACCTTTCCAGCCTTTTTTGAATTCCTTCCTTGCCAATTGAATAGAAATATTTCTAGTGAGCAAAAACACACTTATCGGTCCGAATGTTCAGCAGAGACTGTCGGCTAACAGCGGGATCTATACCGGCCGTCTCGGATAACAGGTGTGCGTAAAAAGATTCCACTCATCGGCCACTTCACTTTTTATTGATAGGCCTATTATATTTACAGGCAGTGCAATGTTAGACTAGTACCTGGTCCTACCGATGGTGTCGCTTTTGAATGGTAGGACCAGTCGCGGCCGCCATTTGTGGAGGAATTGTGACAGTGACGTCACTTGAAAATTTTATGTAAATTATGTAAATTTATTCAATTCTCAATACGGCTGACGTACCAGAATGCAGATAGAAGGTGACCGACCTTTGACCCAGGAAATTCACCAATCACGCCGGGGGTTTTCCATGTTAACAGTAGAAAATCTATCAACATAATAGTTCACATACTTACCACCAGCGCCAGCACCGACCAATCAGAAGGACGAAGGCGGTGGGCACGCCCGGTCCTAACATATGTAAAAGCCCGATGTAAAATAGTTACCTCGGATCGGGTACCAGTCTAGTGCAATGTATGATTTTTAGCTCACCTCGGGTGAGCCCTTACGATGGTGTGCAGCGTCCGTCGTCGTCGTCCGTTAGCAGGGCACGTTTCGTAACCGCTGGGGCTATTGACTCTGAAACTTGGTACATACTCTCTTTTACACATTAAAGCTGACCTATCCGCACAAAAAGCGAAGAAAACGACGTGATGGGTAACCGCTTTACAAACAGAAGAATTTCTACTGTTCGCTCCGCGTGCGCACTACTTTTCAAGATGGAAACCTAGCGTCGATACTAGTGGTGATATCCCCAGATATCGCCACCTAGCGTCAAGTTTGGGACTTTCTGTGCGGTCGGCCCTGGACGACTGAACTTCTTACCTGCCTCGCTACGAGCTGTGGCGCGGCAGGAATTTTTTTATTCAGCCAAAGCTCTGGGGTAATGCAAACATGTCAGCTTTATGTAAAGTGGTCCTAACAAGTCTCAGGGGCCCGTACGGCGAGTAAAAACAGAGAGATTGCCCCTGAGCCTCGGGGGAATGAAAACCGTCGAAATGAAAATGATGAAATGGTCCATGGACCATGTGCTCACTAGGTTGGACATAATAGTCAAATGACAGAGGGAGGTACATATCAGTTATGAGCAATCTGGGTCAAGTCATTCCCAGAAAAGACTTTGATGATTTTTGGGTTATGCCACCTGGCGGCCATATTGGATGTCCGATCGGGCCGAAACTTCACATGCACATAAAGGTCATCTGCAGGGGACCACATAGCACATTGGAGCGCTTTGGGTCAAGTCGTTCCTGAGTTACAGCACTTTGATGATTTTCGGGTTACGCCACCTGGCGGCCATATTGGATGTCCGATCGGGCCGAAACTTCACATGCACATAAAGGTCATCTGCAGGGGGCCACATAGCACATTGGAGCGCTTTGGGTCAAGTCGTTCCTGAGTACCAGCACTTTGATGATTTTCGGCTTACGCCACCTGTCGGCCATATTGGATGTCCGATCGGGCCGAAACTTCACATGCACATAAAGGTCATCTGCAGGGGACCACATAGCACATTGGAGCGCTTTGGGTCAAGTCGTTCCTGAGTACCAGCACTTTGATGATTTTCGGCTTACGCCACCTGTCGGCCATATTGGATGTCCGATCGGGCCGAAACTTCACATGCACATAAAGGTCATCTGCAGGGGACCACATAGCACATTGGAGCGCTTTGGGTCAAGTCGTTCCTGAGTTACAGCACTTTGATGATTTTCGGGTTACGCCACCTGGCGGCCATATTGGATGTCCGATCGGGCCGAAACTTCACATGGACATAAAGGTCATCTGCAGGGGGCCACATAGCACATTGGCGCGCTTTGGGTTAAGGCGTTCCTGAGTTACAGCACTTTGATGATTTTCGGGTTACGCCACCTGGCGGCCATATTGGATGTCCGATCGGGCCGAAACTTCACATGGACATAAAGGTCATCTGCAGGGGGCCACATAGCAAATTGGAGCGCTTTGGGTTAAGGCGTTCCTGAGTTACAGCACTTTGATGATTTTTGGGTTACGCCACCTGGTGGCCATGTTTGAAGTCAAATCAGGCCGAAATTTGACATGCATGTAAAGGTCATCTAGATGGAGGTAAATATCAAATTTGAGCACTCTGCGTCAAGCCGTTCCTGAGTAATAGCACTTACTTGATTTTCAGGTTACGCCACCTGGCGGCCATATTGGATGTCCAATCGGGCCGAAACTTGGTATTTTTTAAGGTACCCCTCCAATGCATGTTTATGCAAGATATGAAGTTGCTCGGTGAAATAATGACAAACTGTGGCAGGTTCGTCACTTTTGTCGAACTTTGACCTCTGTGACCTTGAAAAGTAGGTCAAATCAAAAACCCGTTATATATGTTATGTATCCTTATTAGCTACACCTATGATAAAAATTTGGAGATGATCTAGTCATTAGTTCAGGAGTTATTGCACTTTTTGTGTTTTTGGTTTCTGCCACCTGGTGGCCAAACTGAGAGTCGAATGGGACCGAAACTTGGTGTCGTGGGTCATCTGACCTAGGGGTATATATGTACCAAGTTTCAGATCAATAGCTCCAGCGGTTACGAAACGTGCCCTGCTAACGGACGACGACGACGACGGACGACGACGGACGACGGACCCTGCACCATCGTAATAGCTCACCCCAGTGAGCTAAAAAATTGTATAATGGACGTGTACATTGTACTGTCTCTAAAATCCACGGCAAGCCGCTGGGTGGGGAAAATCGTACGGGGCCCGGTGCATTTTGTGACCTGGGCTTAAGATGTGTGGACCACTCGTAATCACCCTTATATTTGAGACACCTCATCTACATGTAGCTTATGCTATGTTCCCACTAACACGAATCACGCCACGATTGAAATCGTGGTCTTAATCGTGGAATAATCGTGGTGTCCTATCAGATCTTGAGGTCAGTAGTGGCAATTGTATTGACCGTAGAACATTTTTCACGATTTTTCACGATTTTCACGACATTTTTTGTCACGATTGCCCTCAAGATGTGATAAGATCTGATAGGATCACCACGATTACTCCACGATTAAGAACACGGTTTCAATCGTGGCGCGTTTCGTACCACCTGAAATTGACCAATCGTGACCATATATCATCCAAGTGCATCAGAACGTACCGACTCGCATCACCTCGTATCCAAACGTGAAACTTCAGAGAGAAGTAAACAAATATTCCACGATCAGTAATACCCCCATCACACTGGAGTAGTTCTCAAAACGTCCTGCCCCGTCCTAAAAAATCGTAAAATAACTGGTATCCGGTCCTTCATCATGTGGTGTACGTGTTCTAAGTACAGTCAGGACTAGATACTAGTCACTTCCGGCGGCAGCCAGATTTCTGCCATCCTCAGTAGCCAGGACCGATCCTCCGCTACATCCAGCCCGCCAGCGCCACCAGCGGAGGATCGGGTACCAATCTATCATGGACAACTTCCATTCTCAACTTAGAGCTTGAAACCGTGCCATACTTCAAATTTTCTGAAGAATGGCGGAAAGGCCCGAAATAACTTCGTTCCGTCCGAAAACACCAACCAAACGACAGCAGAATTGGGAAATTCACTCGGATCTTCACCCACGATCGAGGTGGAGCCGTTAGGACGATAATTAGAGAGAATCATTAGAAGGAGAAACAAGGGAAAATCGGATGGGCTTTCAAGATGTTGTTTATTGCACGTGAGGGGAATATTTAGATACAGGATTTTCGTCACACGCAAAATATGTTCATTTTGTTCTCAATGTTGTTGATGTCTTTATACCCTTGTAGCATTACTAGTATTGCACCGTTGAAAAGTACAGCTCACATTGGAGGAAGTACAATATTGCAGGAGGTATAATATTGGAGGAAGTACAATATTGGAGGAAGTACAATATTGGAGGAGGTACAATATTGGAGGAGGTACAATATTGGAGGAGATACAATATTGGGGAAGTACAGTATTGGAGGAAGTACAACATTGGAGGAGGTACAATATTGGAGGAAGTACAATATTTCAGGAAGTGCAATATTGGGGGAAGTACGATATTGGAGGAAGTACAATATTGGGGAAGTAGCCAAAATCAGGGCAGTGCCAAGAGAGGAGCACGTCAGAGTTATTGACAATTTTGCACGTCGTATCCAGGTGTGGTTGAAACGCAGAGGTGCACATTTGGGGCATATCATGGAACGGCGATAAAACAAAGACTGTTGGACATTCATGACTGAAACTTGGTGGACAAGTCAGGCATAGACTGAAGTTCATTTGTACCAAATATGGTTGGATTGCAGAAAGGAATGTGAATTTTATTAACGATTCCATGGGTGGCATTTTTTGGGGGTCACCCTGTACTTGAGCCGGCCGGACGCTGTTTTGGCGGGAAACCCAGAGGCCAGTGACTGGGAAGGCCACTTTCTGACTTTTATTCAAATATATGACCTAACCACTTAACTACAATGTTGGAATGTGACCTCTCCCGGGACCTCTCCCCGGTCTTTTCCTACACACGGGTTTGACACGGGTCTGGAAAATCACGGGTATTTTCAACAGGTGTAACAATAGCCGTGGTTACACTACATTGAAATCCCTGGGTTTTTTGACACCCGGGTCTGGCCCGGCTGTGAAAAATCCCTCATGAGGCCCGGTGCCCGTCAACAGTACTCACATTTTGTGACGGGGACCTAAAATTAAGCCCTCCAAAAACCGTTCGAGCTCGGAGGGGATTATTACACTGCGATTTTAACTGGTGTGGACAGAAAAAACCCGGGTTCGACACGGGTTTTTTATGTAGTGTAACAAGGGCTAATATGGAAAGTGAACCAAGTTACCCTAACATCATTATGTAACTGCGACAATGATTATTCACCACTGACTTGTGTACGTTTTCAAGCTTGACATTTTGCCCATGCTGAAGTAAGGTTGACTTGGACTACCGGTATAGTAAAATAGATATTCCCAATGATTCAACGATAGTGATTTTGCATTTATTTATTGTGTGTAAGAATATCAAATTATAGCTAAGGGTTACACTTGTTGAAAATACCCGTGTACTTCCAAACCCGTGTATGCGAAAAGCCCGGTGAGAGGCCGCACGACTACATTGTAGTTCAGTAGCCCGGCGACAGTTGCGCTGCATACACCGACTCTTCGGTCATTTCTGTATTGGCCCACATTGTTGGAGGCGTGAAAACGACGTCTTGGCTGCGCCATCTTTCGCCGTGCGAAAACACGGGGATTTCGAAAAGTACGGTGAGATTGCCGTGTCTCAAAAACCAGTGTTTTTCTGGACACGGGTTTCTTGAAGCCCGGCAATTCATAGGGTGACCGCAAAAAAACCGGGGATTTTATGTAGTGTTACCACGACTATTGTCGTTCACGTGGAAACAAACAAAACACTCGAGTTGTCCCAAAACTTTATTTCAAATACGGACTGCACCTTTTTTCATTTGGACTGACAAAATCAAGGGCCTCGAAAAAAAGACTCCTAAGAAGAAGTTGTTGGTAGTGGATCATCCCATCTAAACCCCCACCTTGCTTCCGTGTCATAATTCAATTCCTCTTCACGCTGTGCTTCTGAAAAAACAAGGAAGACACATATCATGAGCATGAGAAACACCTGCATTGTTACTTTTTTCACCCTTTCTTCTCCCTTAGTGTTTTCCTTTTTACTGAAAATACTCTTAAGTCCGTGGCTGACGGTCAGGGACTAGGGACAAGTAGATTTCTGCCGTCCTCAGTAGCCAGGACCGATCCTCCGCTACATCCAGCCCGCCAGCGCCACCAGCGGAGGATCGGGTACCAATCTATCATGGACAACTTCCATTCTCAACTTAGAGCTTGAAACCGTGCCATACTTCAAATTTTCTGAAGGATGGCGGAACTTAGACCCGAAATAACTTCGTTCCGTCCGAAAACACCAACCAAACGACAGCAGAATTGGGAAATTCACGCGGATCTTCCCCCACGATCGAGGTGGAGCCGTTAGGACGATAATTAGAGAGAATCATTTGAAGAAGAAACAAGGGGAAAATCGGCTGGGCTTTCAAGATGTTGTTTATTGCACGTGAGGGGAATATTTAGATACAGGATTTTCGTCACACGCAAAATATGTTCATTTTGTTCTCAATGTTGTTGATATCTTTATACCCTTGTAGCATTACTAGTATTGCACCGTTAAAAAGTACAGCTCACATTGGAGGAAGTACAATATTGCAGGAGGTATAATATTGGAGGAAGTACAATATTGGAGGAAGTACAATATTGGAGGAGGTACAATATTGGAGGAGGTACAATATTGGAGGAGGTACAATATTGGGGGAAGTACAATATTGGAGGAAGTACAACATTGGAGGAGGTACAATATTGGAGGAAGTACAATATTTCAGTTAGTGCAATATTGGGGGAAGTACGATATTGGAGGAAGTACAATATTGGGGAAGTATAGCCAAAATCAGGGCAGTGCCAAGAGAGGAGCACGTCAGAGTTATTGACAATTTTGCACGTCATATCCAGTGTGGTTGAAACGCAGAGGAGCACATTTGGAGCATATCATGGAACGGCGATAAAACAAAGACTGTTGGACATTCATGACTGAAACTTGGTGGACAAGTCAGGCATAGACTGAAGTTTATTTGTACCAAATATGGTTGGATTGCAGAAAGGATTGTGAATTTTTTTAACGATTCCATGGGTGGCATTTTTTGGGGGTCACCCTGTACTTGAGCCGGCCTGACGCTGTTTTGGCGGGAAACCCAGAGGCCAGTGACTGGGAAGGCCACTTTTATTCAAATATATGACCTACATTGTATTTAACCACTTAACTACAATGTAGGAATGTGACCTCTCCCCGGTCTTTTCCTACACACGGGTTTGACACGGGTCTGGAAAAACACGGGTATTTTCAACAGGTGTAACCTTAGTTATTGCCTCATGGAAAGTGAACCAAGTTACCCTAACATCATTAGGTAACTGCGACAATGATTATTCACCACTGACTTGTGTACGTTTTCAAGCTTGACATTTTGCCCATGCTGAAGTAAGGTTGACTTGGACTATAGTGAAATAGATATTCTCAATGATTCCACAATACTGATTTTGCATTTATTTATTCTGTGTAAGAATATCAAATTATAGCTAAGGTTACACTTGTTGAAAATACATGTACCTGTGTTTTTCCAGACCCGTGTCAAACCCGTGTGTGCAAAAAACCCGGCGAGAGGCCACACCACTACATTGTAGTTCAGTAGCCCGGCGACAGTTGCGCTGCATGCACCGACTCTTCGGTCATTTCTGTATTGGCCCACATTGTTGGAGGCGTGAAATCGACGTCGCTTAATGGCTGCGCCATCTGTCGCCGTGCGAAAACACGGGGATTTCGAAAAGTACTGCGAGATTGCCGTGTCTCAAAAACACGTGTTTTTCAGACACGGGTTTCTTGAAGCCCGGCAATTCATAGGTGTGACCGCAAAAAAAACTGGGGATTTTATGTAGTGTTACCACGACTATTGTCGTTCACGTGGAAACAAATGAAACACTCGAGTTGTCCCAAAACTATTTCAAATACGGACTGCACCTTTTTTTCATTTGGACTGATAAAATCAAGGGCCTCGAAAAAAAAAGACTCCTAAGAAGAAGTTGTTGGTAGTGGATCATCCCATCTGAACCCCCACCTTGCTTCCGTGTCATAATTCAATTCCTCTTCACGCTGTGCTTCTGAAAAAAACAAGGTAGACACATATCATGAGAATGAGAAACACCTGCATTGTTTTCTTGTCGCATGGCTGACTTTGGAGTTGTAATGGCGGACTTCTGACACCGTCACCCGCCGCGGCCGTAAGGCGCTTGCAGCCGGTGTGGAAGGAATCCAAGTCCCCATGGAATTAAAGTCCGGTGTAACGTCGAGCAGTGTTCCCCGTATTTCTGTGTTTATCTTATTAGGGAGTTTGAGATCAGCGACTTATCACGGATCCTTAAAGGGCGGCGCACACGACCGACTAAATCTGGGCGACCGCCGACGAGACTGGTGGTGCGACTAGACATCAGCCAATCAGAAGCGCCAAATCTTGTCGCTTTGGCGGTCGGAAGCCAAGTCGGCCGACAAATCGGTCAAAATTGTCGCTCCTGTGCGCCGCCCTTAAGCATGGCGCACACGAGCGATTTTTCGAGCGATTTTCTAGGCGACCACAAAAGCGACTAAACATATTTTCAGTTTTTTTTAATTTTTGTTGGCTTGTTTGCGATAAATGCTTCCTTGGAAGATCAGTGATGTCGCGGATGACATCATTGATCGACCTCCAAGGTAATTATCGCAGGCGACGTAGTAGTCGCATCGGTAGTCGCCCCCATTTTAGTCGCTCGTGTGCGCCATGCTTTAAGGTGCCTATCCACGGGAGAGTTTTCTCGCAGAAGTTGGCTCTCCGAGAGTAACTGGCACGTGGAAGGCACTCGGCGGCTGACTGTCAGAGAGTAAGAGAGGAGTGTCGAAAGTTTCTCGCAAGTGCTATTTATGTCAGGTGGACGCACCCGAAACAGATCATATCACTGAGAGTTGTTTAACTCTCTGAGAGTGCTCGCAGTGAATAGAACATGTTCTATTCTGGCGAGCGACTCTCGACAGGAATTGTAATGAGCTATCCAACGGTTGGTATGCCGGTAAATACTCTCAAGTGGAAATGCCAACAGTTGCTCTCAAGAGAAACCCGTGAAGCCTGACGAACAGGTCGCAGAGAGTGACTCTCGACATGTTCCACTCTCACATGGAATGGTCCGGGATTTTTCGCTCGAGACCGTGCGAGAAAATCTCGGCATTTACTCTCCCGTGGATGGCCACCTTTATACGTATACGGATAGATTTCTGTACAACGAGGACAAATTTTGTGTACAATTCGATCCGTATCTATCTAGGGTATACTATAATGGACGGTAGCCATGTTGGATTTTGTTATCAACCTGAGTTGACCTGATATCTGCTATACCTTGCTATGTAATGACTGTACCCAGTTACGGCATCTTCGATAATCGAAGGCCGATCTGCTCTCCACTGCGTTACACCGCACATCACCCTTCGAGAAATAGACCAGTCGGCGGCGTATCTTGGCACGATGCCAGCTTTACCGGTCGACCAATCATATTGCATTTTACATCGGGTCTTCGGCTACCACTATTTGTTCCACGGTTCGAATTTTACAACACCGATTCTGATTGGCCTCTACTTCTCGAGGCGGCAGATACGCCGTGGACCGGTCAATTTCTCGAAGGGTGATGTACGATGTAACACAGTGGAGAGCAGATCGGCCTTCGATCATCGAAGATGAGTTACGGTGGACCGGACTCTCTGCCCTATCTCCTCCTTAGTTAGGGCTTGAAGCCTACAAACAGCGGCCTATGTGTGCAGTACAATAGGAGGAGCGTGTTTTACGATATTTTGGTTTTAAAAGAATGCTGGTTTGTATGAAAAAGAGAGAAAATCAGATGAGTGGTCACCTGCGCTGCCATCTACACGAATGGCATTGATCTACTACCAACAGATACACGGTGGCACGCATGTGAACCTAGCTATCATGAATCTGGGTCACCTTGGCATTAGCCTGGAGATTAGGCCGATTGTGTAATAAACCAGACGCGATGCTGCTGTTTAGAAAGTCAAAACTCCTCGCTGCTCATGGATTTGACGGTTAGCGATTAATAAATTAACTACATGTACTACCCCTCTCCAAATAAACTCATCAATAAAGCAACAGACCCTCTACCAAAGAATATTTTAGACAAACTAACTCCCTCAAAATCTGCTCGCCACGGGTCAATATGCTAGTACGTATAAGGATCCGTGATAAGTCGCTGATCTCAACCTCCCTAATGTTTCCCTCCTGACGGATTAAGGGTAGGGACACACCTAAAGGGCGGCGCACACGAGCGACTAAATCTGGGCGACCGCCGACGAGACTGGTGGTGCGACTAGACATCAGCCAATCAGAAGCGCCAAATCTTGTCGCTTTGGCGGTCGGAAGCCAAGTCGGCCGACAAATCGGTCAAAATTGTCGCTCGTGTGCGCCGCCCTTTACGCGATTCGCATGCGATAGGGCGACGCATGCGTCAAAACCTTTGTTTGCGTGCAGTGCGGCGGAAAATAACAAAGGCGTTGCCGCATGCGTCAACGAATCGCGTTAGGTGTGTCCCTACCCTAAGCGGCAACTAACCCAACAATAGGCAGTTTCCGCAAAGCCCCCGAAACGCCGACGCGAACGGTATACCCATTGTTCGATGCCACGAAGAGAGCACCGAACAAAACGACAGACGTTCGCGTTGGCGTTTCGGGGGCTTTGCGAAAACTCCCTAATAACCATTCTAGGCCGCGTCTATGTTGGGGAACACCGAGCTACAGAAACACGAACAGATGTTACACCTGTGTTGCTCATGGATCAGCAACCCGTTGTCAATGAACTTTTGTATGGACTCAGAGGGATTATAAAATCAGTTTACTTGAAAAAGATATGAATATATGGACTTACCTGTTTTACAACTGTAGCCAAAATCCAGATATTCAGGACTATTCCCCCCACAGGGGTTGACACCAAAGAATTCGTCCGATGCAGTTAAAGTGCAGGATTGCTTTCTGTTACATAATCTAAGTATTTTACCCCTAACGTTTGCATTGCCGCAAAGTTTGTGTTCGCCGTAGGGGTTCCAACTGCGGCCGCACGTTGTCCGATCCCCTCGACCGTAAGCGGCTACTCCGATGTACATGAGTTCGCCTGAGCCACAGCTGAAAGTCCTCGTCTTGCCCTGGCATAATATGACTGAAAAATCATGTTTATATACATGTATTGATAATGTCGCATAATACGGGATGAATCAAAAAATGACATTTTGTCTGAAGACCAGCGAATATCATTGGGTGCAGTCGGGCCAGTTTCTCAAAGAAAGCTATGATGTCAGCCCGGTTACTGCTGATAAATTCTAAAATACCGACACATTAAATTAAAGGTGGTGCTAAGCGGGTGCCCAAAACAGCGCTAACCTGGCAGTGGGTGAGGTCAGAATTCGGTGAGTGTTAACCCTTTCGGGACGGATCTCGCCGTTTGGCGAGTTGGGCCTGTACCACACACCCTTGCACATTCAACTGGCATAGAATCGTAACCAGTGGACCGATCCGCGTTCTCTTTGCGTATTTTTTAATGCGAGACTACCCCCCCCCCTCTCAATACTCGCGATTTGGCTCTGATTGAAGAAACCTGGCTAAAATTGCATTTTAACCTTTGTCCCGGGGGCCTAGATTGACAGACTCCAAAGTGCAAATTTGACATGTTGTGACAAAATGGCCATATGTCCGGAACGGAAGCAGCTACGACGACGCGACTGGCGCCAAAAGAAAGAGTAGAATTTTTTTTCAACATTGCTTTCATAGAGCTTCAAAATGATACCCATGATGACACCCATTCGGGATCTTGAAAACTGTTACCCAAAGGGTGTCATCATGGGTATCATTTTGGAGCTCTATGAGAGCAATGTTGAAAAAAAATATTTTCATCCACCTGCAGCCCCCGTGGAACTAGTGGGAAGGGGTCAAAAGTCGGATTTGTGGCCCTTTTTGACCCCCTCAAGGGTTGCAGTGTACATTTTGGGGAATGAAACCCATGCCATGTTGTTGTACTCAGTGAGACCTTTAATTTGATACCATACTGATATGATTTGAAGACATCAAATTTTTGACCCCTACTGTTACCCCTTTGGCCCTCTGAAAAGGGCGGCCATCTTGGAAATGTGCAGGTTTTATCTTGTGGTAACAAGCTGAATATGTTCAGCATGTCCATCTTCATATAAAACAGGAGGAAATGTTTAGTTACCAGAACTACATGTACCATACGAAAGTGAAAAATAAATGGGCATGCCTCACGGCCTAATTAAAGCTGACGTGAATGAACAAAAACTGGAGACTCCAGCTTTGAAAAAGACCACCACGCCACGGTGGTGGTCAAGAGAAATTCAAAGGACCATATAATAAGGCACTTTCAAAGCCCCCCCCAAAAAACATGATAGACTACCAGCATATTTGGTGGCGCCACTGTATCCTCCATGAGTCGGTCAATGGAGTGACATCGAGCGATGGCGTCCCAATGACGTCAGCAGGTCGAAGCTGTTATGTTCTTTCAGAACCAGAGAGGAAAGTTGATCACCATTCTATAGTATTCACTTCTTGTTGACATTTATGGTGTTATCCAAGCACCAGTTGAAAACATTTATTTATTTATTTATTTATTTATTTGTTTCGTGAATTTACATCACACAGTTACAAGTAACAATGTACACAAATGCGTGAGAGCAAATGTACAATGATGAGTACAATATACAAAGGCGAATAGAATCTAAGCTGATCTATGTGGTGCAGAGCATGTCAATAATTTGTGTCAGAGCAGCAGCATCCTGAGGAAAAGACATCCGCAAATACATAAAATCTACAATACAGTTGGCAGTCTGCAGGTGGTCAAGTGGTAAAGAAGAAAGGTACTTTGCTCTTGTATTCATCAACGCATATCTTGAGAAGTTATAGAATTGACATATCTGTGACATGGTGTTACTGGCAGGAGAACCGCTGCCGTTCATGGTTAAGCGAGCTGCAAGCTGGATGAGAGAATTTGAACTATTTACAGATCCTTGCATGAAATTTAGAAACCGACGGTGGAGTAACGTTTGCAATGTCTCAGTATTCACAATGAGTGGGATCAGTAAATTGTGTGTCCGTGGATGGAGACCTAGCGTCCTACGTGTCGCTTTCCTCCAGGCAGTGTACACTCCTTCAATACCCTTTCTACTGTGGTCCCACAGTTGGGATCCATAAAAGGACATGCAGTACGACTCAAGTAATTTATATTTCAGAAATGGGTCACAGAAATGAAAACGGGATAAGAGGGTGTTGACTTTCCTATTAAAATCTGACACACAGTTTGTAAAAAGTTCTCTTTCACAGTTATTCCCAATGAGATGACCTAAGTGAATGGCCGTCTCCTGCTCTCTAACTACAACTTGTTCAAAGACGATGTATTCTCTCTCATGGGGTCTTCTCAACCGCTTCGTAAACACCAGCAGTTGACATTTTTCTGGATTGAACTTAAGATGGATTATCCTAGCAAATTCCGAAGCTTTGGCAAGTAGACTACGGAGTGCACCTTTGGTGGGAGCAAGTATAACAATGTCGTCGGCGTAAGCTACTGCCCCGACAAATGTAGCCCCAATATGACATCCTAGCCCTGTTTTACTTAGTGAGTTAAGCAGATCTTCAGTGTAGATAGAGAACAGGAGCGGAGATAAGATACCGCCTTGCTTTACTCCATTTTTACTGCTAAAGTACTCAGAGCAGTGGTCTACCCATCTGACTCTCGACCACTGATTGGTGTACATAAATACAAGGATTCTGCTGAATATAGGACATATGCCTTTCTTAATGAGTGATCTGAAGAGTTGGACATACTCAACGCGGTCGAATGCCTTAGATGCATCCAACAGCATTGCGTATACTTCTCCTCCTCCATTCAGATAGTATTGAATGGTCTCCTTCAGGAGATAGGTACAGTGGGTGGTTGACATCTTCTTCTTGAACCCAAACTGTAAGTCAGTGGTCGAGAGCTGCTCTTCGCATCTGGATAGAATACATTGTTCCAGCAATTTACAGAATGGGCTGCTGAGTGCAATGCCCCGATAATTTTTTGAATTGATGCATTCAAAAACAATACAACACTCATTTGACGCACATCAACGTCATTAGATATCATTACATATACGTTGAGGACAATTCTTATTTTATTCCCTTGGCCATAATTACGAAATCAATTAAATATTCTTTCTACAAATATACACACATCACGCGAGTCATGTATGTATTATTGCTCAGATCAAGTACATTGCGTTTCTGTGAAAATATATTCAAATAACGAAACTATGGCAAAAGAAATCAAATAAGATTTATATGCAACATGTTTGCAATGATACCAAATGGAGTTTTTGAAACTCAGACGAGCAGTGTATTATTTGTTGATGCCGAAGTTTTTGCCATTGTACCATATATATTAACTGGGCGCAAGCACTAAAGAACCCTGACCAACCTCGTACTCGGGTTCCTACGGACTGTACTAAGTCTATCAGGCTCTGTCACTTGGACACTGTTTCTTGATGTGTCTCGATTGAAAGCCTGAGCTTGAATACAGTGGCGCCACCAAATAGACCGGTAGTCTATCATGTTCTGGAGGTACTTCGAAGGGCGTTCGCACTTCTGTAGACCAACATACTGCGGCGCTGTGGTTTTTGTTCATGCAGTTCAAGCTTTAATTTAATAACCCAAACGACGTTGGTAGAAGTTTCTAAATACTATTCCAAGAAAGTGTAGGCCTACTGGTACGCACTTTGAAGAACGGCTATTTTCGAAAACACAAGAGTTACCTTTGAATCGATAACCGGGTCGATAACTCGGTCAAAACTGAACTGATTTCGATGAAATAAGCGATTTCGTAGTCACAACTGCGCATGCCCAGACCCCAGCGCGGTCAGAGGTCAATCCAAACTTGACGCTAGGTGGCGATATCAGAGTATATCACCACTAGTATCGACGCTAGGTTTCCATCTTGAAAAGTAGTGCGAGCGTGGAGCGAACAGTAGAAATTCTTCCAATAGTTAGGCCATTTTTTTAATTAGTTGGTTTACGGGAAATTTGGTAGGAAATCTGAAGTCGGAGGGGGGCAAAAAATAAAAAAAATAATCAACATTTACTGATTTTTTTTTCGAAATATATCCTGACATGCTCTACGGAGAAGAGGAGGAAGAAATATTTCGACCATGATGGCTCCCAATCACTATTTTTTCGACATCAAGAAGCTGAAACACAACATCAGCAGGAAAAAATAGGCTAATTGAGAAATTTGAAGTTTTATTTTTTTCAGAGGTTTATTTTTATGCACAGGATCGGAGGAGAAAAAAAAACACCCAAAATCCAATTTTATTTTTTTTCTGAATTTGGCAATTTCAACGTCGGCGGTCCCGTAAACCAAGTAATAAAAAAAAACCGGCCTTAAGCGGTCCCCCCCACACTCGTTTTCTACGCCTACAATACAGATCGTTGAAGATAGGTGTATAAAGGTATAGAGTGATACAAACATCGGTGGAGTAGATATAAAGTAATAATAAAGTTATTCTGTTTCATTTTCGGCAAGATAAATACTGTTTTCTGCAAATAATACCATTTTGAAAACGAAGTTCGTGTCACGTGATAGACCAGCCCGCCGACGATGACGTCAAGGGTTTCAAGATGGCGATCTAGCGTCGATGGCAGTGTTAAAATTTTCGTCCGATGACGTCAAAAAATTTCAACGCTGTCGTGGAGTATGAGGTCAATCGGTATAAACAGTGGCCGCACTTCGATGAAATCATTGTGCAGGTCGATTCTGGTGGAATCTAACAACAAAACAATGGTTTTTGCGCAAAATGACTTTGAAAACGGCCTGGTTTGCGTGGTTCCCTGTGTCGACGTGGTTCTGTTTATACCGCCTGACCTCTGACCCGAAGGAGGTCTGAGCGGGTGTACCAGTCTTTCGGGACCGGGTACCAGTCTGTAATTGTAACTACGAAATCGCTTATTTTCGGCAATTTTCGCACAGAAACTTCCATCAACATGTAAACATCACGCCACCTTCAAACGTCTTGACTAATCATGCGTACATGTAATTAGTGATTTATTTTATAGCGTCTGCTACGCCTACGTCACTGCCTCGCTTTCGTTCAGTGATTTAGCAGTTAGTACCGCCAAATACCACCGCTGAGACGTCGGGGCGCTGTTCAGACCTTTGCGGATAGACTGACCACGGACCACGTGACACGAATTTTTTTTTAACTAGGTCAAAGATAAAAAAATAGAATCTTAATTCTTTAATATCTCTACAACGGTAAGTCGTATGATTGTGGGACCCACTTTTTTGAATCCTTGACCCATGTATACCGTAAGTTTAGGTGTTGGTTAAGATCGGAGAGAGGGTCAAAATTTAAAAAAAATCCTAAATCCTAAATCCGAAAATTTGGTGAAAAACATAAAGGTTGTAGCTAAAACATTTTGTCATGAATATGTTAGGACGCTTGTTTTCAAAGAGTGTCAATAAAGTCGGCATAGCTAGCCCCCCCCCCCAATGTATTAACAAGATTCACTTTAACATGTCCTGTTAGATCAGTTATGTATAACACCATCAGTGTAACAGAAGCTGTTGAAGGGTGTTTTTTAACAAATGTGTAACATCACCACTTAACATTGACACCGAATTCTGACATCACCCAGTCTCTACCCGATATATGTAGTAGATACATGTCCTCACCTCCGGCGGCCATGTTGATTCCAGCCAGTGCCACAAGGAGGACAGTGCATAGCTCGATATAAGACCTCATCCTGAAAAAAACAGACAATGGCATGATTAGACTGAGGAACTCGTAACAATGTACAGTCATTGACGTTAGTTTATCTACACCTACTCCCTTGAATATTTCAAATACTACTGGGCCAATTTTAACACGGTTTGTACCACATGAAAGTATATAACATTGGTCATATTTTTGCATCAAAATTTCGGAAATATCATAATTATGTAATACCTCATTAGAAAACCCCCTAAAAATCAACATTTTTATTATGGAATTTTTTTGTGACTTTTGTTGCAGTTTTGATAGAATGGACCTTTCTAAGGATTTTGGGCTTTGTTTCATCAAAATATCTCAAGTGGTTGCTGAGATATTTGAGATTATCAAAATGTTGATAGTTTGAGATTTTCGTGTTTTTCAGGAAATTTTGATGTCATTAGTTAAAGCTAAGTTCAGAATATGGGCTTACAAAATTTTGGAACTTTTTGCTTTAACTGGGCCGAGATATTCATATTTTCAGAATATCAAAATGTTGATATGCTAAACTCTTTAACTTAAGACAGCTGTAACTTCCAACCAGTTTACGCCGAAAGTTCCAAAACTTTATTATGGTTTCCGATCTCAAGATCGGAAACCATATTGTGTTTGGTCATGGTGTCTGTCTGTGTGTCTGTCTGTCTGTCTGTCTGTCTGT
>NMRB01002049.1:118625-130327 GCA_002633025.1 Notospermus geniculatus | reverse complement strand
ATTTTATTCACAAAAAAAACATCCGTTTTTTAAGAACTATAGATGATGCGCAGCGATGAATTCCATCCACGCCTGTGCCACAGGCTGTGGAGTTTTCACTTCCATATTTGGTATAGGCCTAAAACATGTTGAGATTTCCTTATAACCTCCACAACTTACGGGAAGCAATTCATTCGTTGCCCTTGTTTTCCCTTATTTTCGCATAAACTACCAACTGAAATGTTTGTATTTTATTTTTACTTCCGTTTTGTTGACGAGAAAACTTTTTGAGAGAGCGCGTGCGAAAGAGATTTGAATTTCCCGCGGAGAGGCTATCCTGGACTGACGTCATCAAAATGATTTGTTAAACGAGGCTGGGATTCCTCTTTGTGGGGTTTCCCGATTTGTCGATTTGTTGCTGAGGGATGCTGCGACGCCTTGCCTGATTTTGTATTCAAAATTCCGATCAATTCATTTGCCGAGAGTCTGAAATAATTTTTCAGGGCCCTAAACACTTACTCCTACTCCATAGAATTTCGAAGAGCCCGCCGCAACCCCTGGCGACGCACTGGTCAACTCGGTATACAATGTATGTGGATATGACGTCAAGCCTGTATGAAAACAGTACAAATGCATGTGGAGTTGTGTACTGTGCACAGTAGTGTGTCAATGCTTGTCAGCACAAGTTTGCATGGTGGTTCTACATGTTTGGAGTTGAAAAGTGACCGGTTTCTCGAGCTTGATGAATGGAGCGAAATGGTGTGGATCCTATTAATAAGAGAAACAGTAGACTTGAAACATTCTTGAAAAGGAATTTAGATTCGGATGCATTTGAACGGATTCGGTATCATGAGTCCTGCATTGTTTTGTCGGACAAGCAGCCTAAGCTTGATAAGGCCTTGTGCTATGTCGTGGTTGGTCACGACTTCATATACCTGACAGAGAACCCGCCCAAGACGATACGAGGAGAGGCGCCGTTCAAGAATATCTTAGATATTGAATTGGTAAGGATTGCAGTTCGGGAAAGTTCCGAATTTGGAAACGTTTCTAATTTTTTAAGCCCCGCGATTCCAATATATTGGCAACGTTAATTTTTTCGGAAGCGGTTTTCGATTCCGATATCGGAATCGGTGTAGGCCTACTTGCATGTTAGGCCTAATCGGGATATGAGTATCAAAAATCGGGAAGTGTTTTTTTCCATTAACAGATGGCAGCACCTGTGACCTACAATCTGAATTGCTGGCGTAAGTTGGCTGCAATAATCATCGATAATCATCAATTATCATCATCAAAAGGCTTGGTTGTGCCAGAATCTCTGGGCTTCCAAATTCAGAAACGTTCCCGATATTGGAATCGAAAATCCCTTCCAAAAAAAGAAACGTTGCCAAAGTCAGAAACGTTTCCAATTTTGGAACTTTCCTGGACTGATTGGTACGGTATGAATTTGGAAGCCCTGACCCTAACCAGAAGCCATCGTGAAGATGATGGGCTGTAGATCTTGGTGGTGTGGCATCGGCGGCAGTTTTGTTGTGATGAAAGGGTAGGGCCTAGGCCTACAACCAGTCCGATAGGGACTGCAGAAAGGGCCATACATGTACATTCACATGATTTTAGGGTTCTCCACAGGGTTTGAAACAGACCGGGCGCTGGGGACGTCACACAGTTACTGATATCGGAAGCCGCTGCTGCCAATTGAGTCCTCAGGGGGGTCTGGGGGCCTCCCAAGAAAAATTTGAAATCTAGAAGCCCTGAAATGCAATTTCCCGTCATTTTGGGATGCAAATCTACATGTAGCTCCTGTCGGTGCTTGGAACACCTCAGTGATATTTAAAGTGAATAATTTTGACAGGGCGGCGATTTTTTTTGACCGGGCGGTGGATTTTTAGACCGGGCGCTGAGATCAATCCTGCATTTTAGAACGGGCGCCGCGCCCGTTCTGTTACACTACATGTAGTGGAGAACCCTGGATTTCTGTCATGCTTTGCATTTGGTTGCAACTAGGCCTACGTCATGTAGTTCACTTTCACAGGAAGTGAAGTGACACCCCAGGCCTAGGCCCCTTTTGAAAGTCTTTAGCGGGTAATAACAATATCCTCCCCCAAGGTCAAAATACACACGATGTACATGAACGGACCGTGCATCATTCACGTTTTGACCTGGGGCGAGATGTTGTTATTATCAGCTGAAGACTTTCGAAGGGGCCTATTCTAGGAGTAGGAGTAGTACATGTATAACGTTTGAAAAAATCATGTCTGTTGAAATTTCCTAAGGTAAACAGGGTTTTTATCACATTGCCCTGTCAGACTGACATTGCCAAAAAGCTGAATTTCTTGGACTCGATCATTGCAGAAAGTTTATTGTCGGATATGCATGGTATAGGCTTGGCTTATGTAATTTAACCGACCATTTGGTAAAAAGTAGGAGACAAATGATTATTCAACAAATCCCGGGTATTAGTGGGGTAAAATGCTCTGGATATAAATCTTACTGAACTTTGTTTTCAGGCATGTCGGGTGGTTATATTCATACATGTGTAGAAATAGAATAGAAAAAAGATCCGCACAAACATATCCCAAGTAAAGTTATATCTTCACCTTAACTACATGTATTATGCAACCAATGCATATTTTTAGCTTTTTAGCTCACCTCTGTGGAGGTGAGCTTCTCTCATGGTGTGTCGTCCGTCGTACGTCGTCGTCCGTCGTCGTCGTCGTCCGTCGTCGTTANAAGAGGTTAACGGCCTTGCAACACAACAGCTGAAATGTACGTCTCTGCAGGTTGACAATAGTAGTGGACAGCAGTGATAATAGTTGAGTAAATTGATGACCAATGATGATCACTTGCGACAAGCGCCTGTTTTTGCCAGAGCGGGTCACAATTTTGGAGTGTTCATTGCTGTTTGGAGAATGGACAGTTTTCATAATTTGCTTGGTGCCAAAAAGTGATATTTGATGTGATTTGAGAGGTGACGTTTGGGTTGTGTGTTTATGATTGCTCTGCCTGTCTAAAGTGGGGTTCATTGGCACACGGAATTTGTCCGATTTAGGTCCGTAAAAAATCTATCAAATGGAATTCAGCGTTGTCGTGTCCGGAAAAATAGGGGCAAACGGACTGGAAATGGACCAGATCCATGCGCCAATGAACCCTGCTTATCGCCTCGTTCATAGACAAATCCCAAATTGACGAAAACGAGAAAGATCTGCGCACTTCCGCCGAAATCGTAAACACAACCTCGGTCTGACACTGAATGATGTGACGCAGAGAACCCCACGACCATGTGACGACAGTGAGTTCGACGACGTTGCGTCAGAGTCGACCACTGAATCATGGATTGCGTCACGTCAGCTGGTTTCAGGTCGAGGCTGTGTTTACAATTTCGGCCGGCGGAAGTGCACAGATCTGGGAATTTGGGATTTGTCTATAGACGGACATGCAATAAGTGCCTGACATACGTGAATGGCCTCTGATTAATCTTAACACTTGCTCCCTATATTGCTGCTAGCATGGCCCTGTACATTTGCAGGCGCCATCTATAAATGTGTTATCATACTAAAGCTAGCCGCACACCAGGCAATATCGCAAACGATCTTATCGCCAGTAAGCAAAATAAGCTGTTGACACCAAGTGTGCGCTGGACAGCGATGCGTGGAATCTTCTCGCCAGCGATGATCGCCCATTGTCAAATGATACCAAAACTGATATCGCCTAGTCTGCAGTGGCTGGCGAGAAGATCGGTGGCGATCAGATCGCTTGCGATATCGTCTGGTGTGCGGCTGGCTTAAAAAGACGTAGTTCCATGTTGGTATTCTCAACCTACCTGGCATGTGTATTAAGTTAGATTTTTCTAGGCTCACGACGTTGGCTCAGCATCACTTGTACACGACTTGCCAAATTGATGACATTGACCCCACGTCATACGCTGCAAAAGCGCTAAAGGGCACAATATTGCCACTTTTTGTCAACAGCCGGCGCCACCGGCAGTGATTGCGTCATTCTCCAATACCGTAGTTTTGCCTTTCACCCCAGTGTTGGAGAATGTATGATTACAATACAATGCATATGTGGATACCCTAGGCNTAGACTTGAAATCTAAACTTGCTGAAATGTGATTTCCTGGCACCTGCGAGTCGAAATAATGAGCTCATTTGGCATCAAAATGACCCCGATCCACTCCATTGCAACTTAGGCAGCCCACCGTTGTTGTTGTTGGTCAGAACTGTGTCAGGAAGCCCCGCCGGGAAGCACATTTGGGGAATGGGAACAGAAAGGAAATTTGGAAGTGTGCGTGGCGGGCATCTCTCGTGGCAGACTTCGTTAGTTCTGATGGTCGGGAAATACTCTTTTTAGGCCGAGTGCCAGTCGGCATTTCTGCATCCTGGACAGGGCCGGCCGGCAGCGGCAGAACCCTGCCTAGGAACAAGAGTTGCTCTACATGGGGCGAGGTTGATAAGCGGTTGTTTAACAACATTGTCAATAGAGGTCTCCCTTAACGCGGGTATGTTTAACACAGGATGGGGAGGAATACATTGCCCCTTTAACATAATTGCATTGAATCATTTTAAGTTGAAATTGTTAGGTGTTGTTATTTTACATATGCTATGTTTATTGCACTTATGCTTTAAGAAATATTGGGTAGCTATTTTTGCAGAAATGATGTATGATGTATGTAAGATAGTTTAGTAATGAACTTGACCCAAAGAGACACATCAGAAACTATTGCAGGGAGATACATTAAAGGGGTGTCTTATGTTTGGCCAAGAAAAGTGGGAAAAGTAGAAATGTAGCACTTAAATGGCCGATTTAATAGACGTTTGCTAAGCTAACCATTGGTTCCACCAAAAATAGATGGGCATGCAAAAAATGTACAACTAAATTTTCACCCAAAAGTCCTGTTTGGATGGATAGTCAGCGCTATACAGAGCTTAGAAAACGGGGCTTTTGGGTGAAAAATTTAGTTGTACATTTTTCGCACGCCTATCTATTTTTGGTGGAACCAATGGTTAGCTTAGCAAACGTCTATTAAATCGGCCCTAAAACAACAGAATTGACTGAAAAGAGTTGAATATTGTGTCGGCTCATCTGCCCCCCAAATTGGGGGCAGACGGTATATTCTGTTGAAGTTTTCTAAAAGCCTTTAAAATGAATTGGAAAAAATTTGAAGAAATGTTCTTCAAATGGTTGATAGGAACAAACTTTCTTCAAATATTTTTCAATTAATACCATAGGATGTGAGAAAACTTTGACAGAAGATGCCGTCTGCTGAAATGTGGGGGCAGATGAGTATCATCTGTCAAGTTTTCTGATGGTGGGCAAATAAATTGGAAAGAATTTGAAGAAACTTTCTTCAGATGGTTGATAGGAACAACCTTTCTT
Source organism: Notospermus geniculatus (assembly GCA_002633025.1). Classification (NCBI taxonomy): domain Eukaryota; kingdom Metazoa; phylum Nemertea; class Pilidiophora; order Heteronemertea; family Lineidae; genus Notospermus; species Notospermus geniculatus. The sequence goes on along the minus strand of NMRB01002049.1, from coordinate 124,975 downwards.
CAAATAATTTCCAATCAGTACCATAGGATGTGAGAAAACTTTGACAGAAGATGCCGTCTGCTGGTTGAGTTGAGAAGGAACTTGGTTCAGTGCAACGGGATGCCAGTGTTCTTGTACACTTTCTTGGTCGAAGTATGGTCTGAACGTCCATGTGATTAATGCCTATCGCATCTTAGAGAGGTGGTGTTTCAAAATCTTTTTCGTTGATTTAGTTTGATCATATTTTTCTCATTTTATTACCCGGTAAGTTGATAAATTACAACAATTTGTATAAATAAATTCATGGAATGACAAACTGTTTGAAACTTCGGTGATCACATATTAATAGGCCAGAAACTATATATATACGGTATGTGAAGCGGTCTAGGAAAACCCGTCGGGTGTCGCTGAATGATCAACAAGGGCTGTCAGATTGCCTGTGCATTGATCTGCTACTGTTTACGGTACCTGTTACGAAGTAACCATGGTAACAGGTAAACAGTTTTACAGATTTGTTGGCCAAAAGGGAAGGGCCCCCCACGCCTAGAGAGCCAACTAGTGCAAGTAATCTCTCACATGGATCGGTCCTTAAAATAGCATGCTTTTTGTTGGCATGATTATCAGATGAATGATTGAAAGAAAAAGTGATAAATTAAATGTTGTTTTGTTGTGAAGTGTATGTAAAATGTATGTCCAAAGATGACAGATATAATATGACGTTAACAATGATTGGTGTATGGGTATAGATTTATTTCAATTTACACCAATTAAATGTAAAAATTTGTAAATAGGAATTTGCAACTATAATTAGGCTCTATGTCTTTATTTGTTCAAAACTGGATGTTTTTGGTCTTTTTCCTTCTTGTTTGGCCCCCAGAAATCAACATCCACAAATTCTCTTCGGTTTGACTCTCAACAGGTTCCTATTCAGTTCGGGAAAGTTCCGAATTTGGAAACGTTTCTGATTTTGGAAGCCCAGCGATTCCAATATTCGCAATGTTTCTTTTTTCGGAAGCGGTTTTCAATTCCGATATCGGAATCGATGTAGGCCTACTTGCACGTTAGGCCTAATCGGGATATGAGTATCAAAAATCGGGAAGTGTATTTTTCCATTAACAGATGGCAGCACTTGTGACCTTGTATTTCATGGCGTACAATCTGAATTGCTGGCGTAAGTTGGCTGCAATCATCGATAATCATCAATTATCATCATCAAAAGTGTTGGTTGTGCCAGAATCTCTGGGCTTCCCAATTCAGAAATGTTCTTGATATTGGAATCGAAAATCGCTTCCAAAAAAAGAAATGTTGCCAAAGTCGATAACGTTTCCAATTTTGGAACTTTCCCGAACTGTATTCATTCCAGGACACGACAGTCATTCTTCTGGCTTGCGTATCCTCCCCCCCCCCCCAGATTTGCGTACATAGATGTCAGCCATGCACTTGTCCCCAGTTTTGTATCATGATGTCAACATCAGCAATGGCAGGCATTGTTGAAGTTACGTCCTGCAAACCTTGAGGCGTGAACTGCATTTGTGAATAACTTGCCATGGTGACAGGACAGCTCCTGACCCAATGGGGACGCTACGTCAACAGAGGGCAGCACACCGAAACCCGGTCCTAATACAAGGCCACATAAAAAAAATCTTTAGTTTAGCATCAGTCAAAACTTGTAAAAAGTGAGGAGGGAGGGTTTTTTTTGTTTGTTTTAATACTGAAATGGACTGTGATCATCATTTATCATACAATAGACAAATCCTTAGTATTAACTCGAAAATGGTTTTTATTCAAAAAAATACATATCTGAGTCACCCTGGAAAAGGCATGTGTAGACAAGAAACCACACTTTTTGACAGAGAACATTATAATGTGAGAAAAAATTGAAGAAAAAATAATTTTTTTTGAAAAAAAAATTTTTTGAAGTTTTTTTGAAAAAATTTTTTTTTTGAGGCAGCGAGAAAATTCGAGGCGGGCGCATGCCGCTGATGCTAAACTAAAGATTTTTTTTATGTGGCCCAATGGGCGCCTTTTGTGTGGGAGATTGATCAGGACCGGGATGTCAGTTTAATTTCAATAGTTTTAACCACTAGTGACACCTATTGAAAAAGTCGGCTATCGTCCCCATTGGGCTTTTACCTGTACCTCTGTATACACCGTTTCCAATGGATGTATTACTTCAAGACATCTGGAACTGGGCGTGTTTCTAAATGACTTGCAGCTCAACCATAATTTTCGTAAATAATCTATTTTATTGCTATGCATTTTAACACTGCACCTATATTTAACAACACACACAGATATGAGTATTATATTTCAATTCTGAAAAAAATGCCCTAATCCCTGTACTGGTAGTTTGGTGAGGTGCTACCTTTACCTAAATGAATGGAGATGGATAGGTTTTATAAGGATCGATATTACAAGCACCAGCCAAAAATAACAAGCACTCAATACAACACGGGGACAGCGGAAAGGAAATCGGTCGGTAAACCACTGCGCTCCCCCATCTGTAGGCCCTACAGGTTACAATACGGAGAAAATGGGTGGCGGTATTGAAAACCCGTCAGATGTCACTGAATGATCAACAAGGGCTGTCAGATTGCCTGTGCATTGACCTACTTACACTCGGCCCCAGTGTGACTTACCAAAGGGGTGAGCCCGTAGCGTCTGGCCAAGAAAGACTATGACCTACTAAGCCTAGCTACTGTTCAGCTGTTTACGTAATACATGTCAGCTAATGAAATGTTCGGGTTCACCAAGGCCATTAACACTTTCCTCAAATGCGACATCCGCCGGGTTTTCCTAGACCGCCACACAAATGGGTCGAGTGGAATGCAACCAGGAAACAACATACATCAAGCATACCAGCTCATAATGGGTATCACAGTCTAAAGGAATGAATAAAATCACAATCATAAACTCTGAAAGACTCTGAATAACAAATTCAAAGGTTGGTTTTTGTCCTGTGAAGTTACATGTAACGTCACAATAGTAAGTCGGAGCCGTGATAGCCTAGTGGTTATCACATCTGCTTACCAAGTGGCAGGCCCCGGGTTCAAATCCTGGGCCATATGGGATTAATCATCCCTGGCTCTTCTGTCCGCAGCATGGGACAGTAAGCCGTGGTGCCTTGTACCTCATGCCTTTGTAAGGGCAAGTAAAAGACCCCATCCAAGTGAGGAACATGAGTACAGTACAGGTCACAATTGACATCCCTAAAGTCGCGCAAGTTACGCGTAAGTGACTCGTAACTTACGCAACAACTCACCACGTAACTTACGAGGTGAGTTACGCGAATTACGCTAGTTACGCGGTGAGTTACACAGCGATTTACGAGGCGATTTGCGCGATTTTGGCAAGTTACGCGGCGAGTTACGTGAAACCAAAGCCGTGAGTTACCCGTAAGTTACTCGTAACTTACGAGTAACTTACGCGAAGCCGTAGGGATGTCAATTGTGACCTGTACTGTAGCTTGAGATGGCCTTTTCCGTACTTACCACGGCCAATAATGTTATGGTTTCGGCCCTGATGGAAAGATACAAATACATTACAATAGTAAATGTTACATGATTTGGGTTTGCAATGCCCCTGCTGCAGAAAGATAAGTTGTTTTTTTTGGGACAGTCACAGGTGCTTAGCGAGATCAGTGAAATAAAATGATAGTATTTCGTGTAAATAATATGCATACCGGTAACATCATTTGAATGTTAAATAACAAATCACTCTTCAATTGACGGATCATCACCTATACGATTTGAATAATAAAAGTCCAAAGAAAAATATTGTAGGTACTGGTATTGAATGGACGGATCAACATGTGCATTATCTGAACAGAAAATTGTGTGTACAAAAATTAAATCCACAGTATATTGATATTCAATTGAAACTGACAAACATTTGGTCTCAACGTGCCAAGTTAAGAGCGACATGCTTTGCTGTGGAGGGTAACATTTTGTAGCTGCAAGAGGTTCAATGCGTTTCGGTTCAGGCTGGGGATGAATCCTTTGTGAAGCCATTGCATGTTTGTGTCGCATGTCATCCGATGTGAAGTCACTCTCAGGGGCGGATCCAGGATTTTGGAATAGGGGGGCCCGGACACCGTCAGTCATAGGCCGACGGAGTCGCAAGGCGAGCGCCGAAGCCACGACGGGCTTGGGGCGTTCCCCAGAAAATTTTGAATTCTAGATGCGCTTAGACACGATTTCCAAGCATCTGGAGGCATGATTTCCTCATCTATTTGCTTATTTTTTCGGAGTTATTGACCCATTTTTTGTTGGTCTTCCAAAAATACGGGGGGCCATGGCCCCCCTCTGGATCCGCGCCTGACTCTCAGAGGAGTCAGTTGCGACTGACAAAAAATAGTACACACAAGCATATTGTGGAAAATGATATCATTAATTCGCATGCTTCGAACAGAACTTGAAGGCGTTGCTACAGCAGAACTTAGGATGCCATTCTGAATAATGGATTGGACAGCTAAAATGTAGAAGGAGAAAGTTAGCAGAGTTATAATGATACAGATTGAGTCAGTTGTTGCGGAGTCCATCTTCATATCACTTAACCTTTACACCCTCTTGATTCTCAGCCTCCAACTCGGCTGCAGCTGCTCTTGCAGCCTCCTTTGCCGCAGCTGCAGCCTCCATATGAACTCTGATGGCTGTAAAATTAACTTTCGACGGCGGCATTTGGTAGTCCGCTTGTCCGGGTATAAAATCATTCACCATGTCAATGTATTTCTGGAACGCTACACGCGTCTCGTAAAGTTCTAACTCGGCGACCATTTTCAAGTCCGTAACCGTGGTTAATCCATACTGTAAACCCAGAATTTCTGCTTGTTTTTGTTCCATTTGCTGCCTCATTACGTTGATACGTCCCTCGTACGAAGAGGAAACCTCGGCGAGGCGTTTCGCCGCCTGTTTCTGCTCATGCTGTCGCGTTTGAGTCACAGCGACGGAGCGTTCCCAATCTTTTTCCTCGGCGAGCGACACCAGGGCTCGTTCCTTTTCCTCCGCTGCTTTCTCCATTGCCTGGTCAAACTTTTCTTTGAAATCCCTGTAAAAGTTGATAAAGAATCCTCAAAAATTTCTCCAAAAAAAGACATATCCACAGAACTGAATTCTCAAATCGCAGCCTTGACAGCCGAGTGGTTATCATGTCTGCTTCGCAAGCGGCAGGTCCCGGGTTCGAATCCAGCCGTATGTGACCCGCTCTGGCAAAAGCAGACGCATGTCGCTCTACCTTGGCAGGTTGAGACCAAATGTTTGTCAGTTTCAGTATTGTCTGTCTATTATGAAATCTGAAAGAATTTATTTCTTCCATTCTCTCCTGGTGTCATCATGGTTCGTTGAGGCTCACCTTCTAAGCGACATGCGACTCTTTTCGCCAGAGCGGGTCACATATGGGATTGTCACCCCCGGGATCACCCCTGGATCTTCATGTCCATTGCATGGGACAGTAAGCTGTGGTGCCTTGTGCCTTTGCAAGGGTAAGTAAAAGACCCCATCCAAGTGAGGAACATGAGTAGCTTGAGATGGCCTCTTCCATACTTACCGGGGCCAATAATGCTAGGGCTTCAGCCCTGATGGAAAAATCTGATATGGTACACTGCAAGTGTATAGTGTAGGGGGCCTACATGTCCTTGTTCGGGAGCTCAGCTGTGTAAAGACTGCTAAATGCAGCAAAAGTTTCTGTGACCCATGATTCATCTAAGATAACACTGCCTGATAGGCTGTAACATGTCAGTTGAATGCGAATTTCTTGGTGCATTGTAGCTCTAAGCAACACAGTGAGGGGTACTTACTTGGTTTTTCTAGCAGCCTCTTTAGCAGCTATATCTCTTTCTTCAGCGCGTGCAGCAGCGACAGCAGTTAGCAGTTCCTGGTAGCATTTGTCCTCCGTTGCTTGCACAGCAGCTGCGAGTCTCTTCTCACCTGCTAGACGCTCTTCCTTCACCTGTTCAATGGCTACCTGCTGCATGACGCTCTCGACCCGAAGGGCCTCCTCCTGTAATACACACAAGAAAACAATGAGCAGAATGTTTTAAGCCACACTGTATAGACCGTTCTCAAAAGATCTGTGCACTTCCGCTGAAATCTCAACCATGACCTCGATCTGAAACTGAATGACGTGACGCAGACAATCCCACGACAGTGATGTCAAAGACATTGCCACAGTGACGTCAAAGGCCTTGATTCTTTGAAGTACATATCAGGCAAGCATTTTGGGGACTTTCACGAGACTATGAGACCTCTACCTGCACTCTCCTAACACTTTGAAAATACTGTAAAATTTAATACAGAGGGGCTTTAAGCTGAAAGTTTAACTTCGGCCCATGACATGATACAAAGGAGCAGTCAGTTTTGCGTATTGCCAAAAGA
>NMRB01002049.1:96826-112052 GCA_002633025.1 Notospermus geniculatus | reverse complement strand
ATACAGGGTTCGTAGCGGTCATTAAATCCTGGAAAAGTCTTTGAATTAGAATGTGCTCTTCAAGGTCTTTGAAAAGTCATTAATTTTTTTAAAAAGCCTATAAATCCTTGAAAAGTCTTTAAATTTCATTTTCCTTCTGTTGTCATTTCAAAATGCCCTCTTTTTGACCTACACCACCCTGAAAATGTTCCCCCAAAATAATCCTCTGCGCCGCGACTGTCGGCCATGTCGCCACGATCGATATTCCAGCAGGCTCAATTTAGCACACAGGCTCGTTCAGCACAACGGAACTCTGCCTCACCTGAAGTTGGTGGTGATTCATCATACATTGACCTACAGTGTCATACTAAACTAGTAACAACCGTGGGTGAAACAATCATCATCGCCAGCATGAATTGAATGATTGACGGGTCACAAACACTAGTGGTGCGCAGCATGCTTTTGATGCTGTCTTCCCGGAAGGCTTCGAAAACTTCAAAATGAAACAGAAATTTTCTTCTTCAAAGTCTCAAATCCATCACCAAAACCTTCCTCTGAAGTTCTGGACCCTTTATGGGGGTTTCTGTATTGGCACAAGGACATGCCTCCATCGCCAGACGCACTGGATCAGTCCGACACGTGGTGTTTCAAATTTGACGATCTGAGCATCTTACTGAGCGGACAGTCACCAAACATGCCAAATGGTGGGAAATTCAAACTCTCATTGAAATAACAGTATTTGTGTGATGTAGAATGAATACTGACGTCAGTCATCTGGTGTTTACAAAGGATAGGCATTGGCTATTGTGGAAATATATCCTGTTTAACCCCTTCCTGATCCTACACAAGCTGGATAGGTACACTTGTTGCTTTTTAACCCCTCATTACCGAAAACTAATATGGACTAAATTGTCCTGGGGCAGCAGCCATTTGTGGTTTAGAACCCGACTTTTTATAGTGGAATAAGGAATGTGCTGTTTATCAGGGATTCCGCCAGGACTGTCAAGGAGGGGGGAGAAAAAATTTCAAGAAAAACAAATTTTTTTTGAAAAAAATATTTTTTTTCACAAATTTTTTTTGGGGTTAAAAATGACCGTGGAAGCATTATTGTACTGTTAGCTGCTGACCATGAGTCTTGGTGGGGTTTGAGAAGTCCCACCTCACGGAGCACAAAATACACTTATTTGGAAGGAAAATACACCGAATTCTTGGGGAAAAGTCTTTGAAAAGTTTTTAAAACAGTCATTGAAAGTCATTAAAAGTCATTAAATTCATTGTGGTCTTGAGACTACTAACCCTGCTATAGTCAACTCGTACCACGCTATGAATAACAACTGTAATGGCCTCAAACATCAGAATTACATGTTGTCGGCCCAACTATCTTTGCTACGAATCGTGGACATCGCCCACTTCCATTGACTTCCATGACTTCACAGTATTGTTGTGAAGCGAGGGGGAAGAGGGGACGAGGTTGAGCATGGCTGCCTTGACTGGGGGGGCCATCTCATCGCAATCCAAGATGGCAGCCACGGAGGCTGCTGGTACGATTGTTGTTGAGCTGATAACCTTGCATAAAAGTCGCAATAAATCGGCCTACATTTACACTGAGGTCATGTAGGCCTGGGCCTAGATGTGCAGAATGATGCTTCATTTACTTATCAACGAGTTGAGTGGAACATTGCACGCATTTAGGCCCTAAAGTGTTCAGGTACGAGTTGACTCGGTCGGAGGAGGTACGAGTTGACTTGGGTACGAGTTGACCTGGGTACGAGTTGACTGTACACCGCTCAGCGGCTGCCTTCCGAAAATCGACTCACCTTGTCCTCGGCTCACGCTCACTCAGTCACATAGGGCCTAGGCCTACTGAGTAGGCTACTGGGCATGGGCTCAGGCCAGGGTCGGGGAGAAATGATGATGCAATGCGTGTAGGCCTGGGCCTACTCTACATAATTGGACCATGAACGCCACTTTGTTAACATTCGATAGCGGCCCAGACAATGCCTCTGTTAGCAGCATGCTTTAGGCCAATAAAGGAGATCGGAAATTTTCTGATCCAACGGCCGAATGCCCCTTACCGCCCATGCCGAACAACACCTAGGCCTGGCCTACGGTACAGTACGTAGCTTAGGCTAACCAACCATGTCCACAGCACAAACACTGTACCTGGCTACTGACAATGATGCAAAAACTTAGGCATGTTAAGCGAAGACTATTATTCATGGATGCAATTAGAATTGTGAACATTTTGCTTCTGATTGCAGAGCTCAGATAAAATGAGTGAACCGTGGTCCGGGCTGGGCATCCTCTCCTCTTTGAAGGTTTGTATTATTGGAAAAGTTGTATTGCAACATAAAAGTTTGGTGATGCCATTTCATGGCAGACACGTTGCCGAAGTACCATGAGTTCGTCAGTTAGAGCTGGGGCGCCTCACCGTGTTAGGAATTGGAACTGAAATCCACGCTTTGGCTATGTCGACGATCATCGCCTCTGACGGTGTACCCAAGGGTTAATTGACTTTCTTTCATCTTTATAAACAGGAAGAGGGAAATGAGAAAGAAAGCCATGAAGAAATGATGGCCATCATCAAAGAATCCTATGAGATGGAAGGTTGTCACATAAGCCTGGCGGATGAAGACTTCTTTAGTGATATAAAAAAGGTATATAAAAAATTTCACTGTGAATTTCTTTTGAGAATGGAAAGAACATCGCGTGTTGAAAGTGTGTTGCAATTCTTGTGATGATCTCCGTCTGAATTTTTCCAAACGTTGTGTTTTGGTGTTTGTCAACAAGAGCATGGTTTTCTGAGTGATGGTTTGCCATTTCTGCCAGCTTGGGTGGTCCATAACAACTTAAAAACTGTGAGGCGGTCTGGGGCGGATCCACAATTTCGGAAAAGAGGGGGCGCACTGTGCTAGAAACATTGAAATCTGCATTGAATTTCAATGATTTGCTCCAAATTTCAGAATTTCACGGTCAATTTCACAGATTTTTGGGCCAAAAGGGGGGCCCCCTTGCATCCGCACCTGGCGGTCTAGGAAAACCCGTCGGATGTCGCTGAATGATCAACAAGGGCTGTCAGATTGCCTGTGCATTGATCTGCTACTGTTTACCTGTTTATGAAGTACATTTCAGCTATTAAAATATGTGCGGGTTCACCAAGGCCATTAACACTTTCCTCAGATGTGACATAATCAGGCCTTTCCGTTTGACGGGCGCGAAAATGCATGCGCCTTGCAAATAATAGAAAGTCTATTGTTTGCGAAGCGCATGCGTTTTCGCGCCCGTCAAACGGAAAGGCCTGCATAATGAGTTTTCCTGGACTGCCTCACAAGTGGTATTTACTAGAAACCGTTGTATGCATGAGAAGCCAAAGTGCTCCACCAAATGTTGTGATCTTGTGTTGAGGCCACAGTTTATCTGTCCGGATACATTATATATAGGTACACAGTTGTGTGGCAATTTTTACAAAAACTACAAAACATCGGGCACGGATGTACTTTTGTCGCAGGCCATCAACATGTTGTGTCACTCTGTTGCACTCTGAGCTGTATTCAATAACAATCTGACACGATTATTGAAAAATTGACCAACTCTGAATACATTTGGATGAATGTCGTCGGTAACAGATGGGGAATATATCAATCAATATGTGAATATTCATTTCCAACAAAGATGGCGGTCTGACAGTTCTCGCCATATGTGACCCGCTCTGGCAAAGTCAGTCGCATGTCGCTCAGAAGGTGAGCCTCAACGAACCGAGATGACACCAGGAGAGAATGGAAGAAATAGATTCTTTCAGATTTCATAATAGGCAGACAATATTGAAACTGACAAACATTTTGGTCTCAACCTGCCAAGCTAAGAGTGACATGCGCCTGGTTTTGCTAGAGCGGCTCACATATGACATCAGTAGCAACCATTGGCCGCTGGCATGCTAAGCTGGTCAAGCGGGCCATGGGCAAAAAAGTTTAGGTAAAATAATTGTCTGAGAGGATGTGTTTGGTGGTGTTATATCATGCTTGGACAATGAATGGCCATGATGTCATGTGGGAGAACTAGTAGGCCACTGTCCTTGTTGGAATGGTCTGTACATCAAGTCTAGGCCTGGAGGTTGTCCGGGTCAGGTCAGCATGGTCAGTTCACATATTAAGTGGAGCAGCGCCTTATGTTCGGACTGTGTAACTCTGACCGACAGACCACTTCCTTTGGTAGGCCTATCTGTCAAGGTTAAATGTGGCACAACACGTGACTGTGTCACGCCAATGTCCTGTAATCTAGGTCATGTAATCTAGGTCATCTGCGTCAAAGTGTCCTACCTGATGCACTCAGTGCCTTGATTTCAAGTGTTATTATTTGGCTTTCATCCAAGTGTCCTAAATAATGATATATTTTTAAAATGTACGTGTATCATTGACGTCGGTGTCAGTGATCTATGGCTGATATTGTAAATGGACTTTAGGAGAATTTTATAAATTGAACCCCGTACTTTGTGCATTCACCATGCTTACCAAAATAGGCCTACCAGTGCATTGCTGATAATTCTTTCTGTGCTGTATTTAGCCCCAGCAGGACAAGCAGAAGGTGGGTGACATTTTACTCATCCGTCTGTGGTTTCTGTGTGCTTACAGATCCTTCTCAGTGTTCGCCATTGTAGTGCGCTATGCAGAGATGCCAGCCCTACGGATTTGCCCGTATTTTCTGCGCTTTTTTGCCCTTTTACGTTATTACGCCCGTAGTCCCTTTTCCTACGCCCAAAAGGCCTAGAAAAAAAAATTGTTTGTTTCCAGTCATTTGTAATTTTCCGACCGACCCTCAAAAATTCTGACTGGCCAGGAAACAAAATTTTTTTTTCTCACAAAAATGCATCAAATCTATCAAAATAAATCTCTTGCTCTCTAGGCCTTTAGGCATGGATGCCAGAGCAGCTTTTGAGGCTGTTCCTGGCTTCTAGATAACCTTTAGTATAATCCCTGTAGCTGCAATAAAATTATCTGTACCAAAAATGGAAAATAAAAAAAATCCCGACCGTCCGACCCTCAATTTTGGAAATCGCCGATGACCAGAAACACACAATTTATTTTGCTCGAGGCCAAATGAGAAAAACTGGTGTTCAAAAACGATCGTTCAACCGCCCTCTGGCACTCCACTCTATCCGAACAGGAGCGCCAGCGGGAGTGGAGTGGCAAAGACGAGAACCAGTCTAATGACAAACATTGCCGAAGCAAAACCGATCTCAAGCCGAACTGTGAGTCTCGTGCACGCACTGCACTTCAAGCAGTGCGTTCACTTACAGCATTTGTACATATGAAATCAGCTTTGAGCGCGGCTGCGTAATGGTAGGTGGCGTTTCTTACGTGGATTTGTGGCGGTTCATGTCGTGTCATCGGACTTTTTCACTTCTCTGCAACCCGAAAGGGATGTGGACAAGGGACTACTGACAACCACCATCAAATTACAGACCAACTGCAGATTTGGGGCAAAAATTACTGATAGGGGTAATTTTGAGGTTGGCATCTGTGCATTATGACGAATCGCTTGGCTTTTACTTTAACAGGAGAATGGTTGCTGTTTCAAAGGAACCCTACAGGCAGCTAGCTATTAGGCTCATATCAGTGCGGTCACTTCACAGGTGGCGCTAGCAAAGTCTGACAACATTGATGTTTAGTGTATTTTACTTGCAATACATCCAAGATACAGAATAGCACAAAATTGACACACAAAATGATAATAAACAAGAAGTCAATCTCCAGAATTCACGAATTTTCGACCCCAACCGGGGTCTTTTTCAAGTGGAACTTTACAATCTGAAACTCTAGAAAAGTCTTTTCTAGAGTTTCAGATTGTAAAGTTCCACTTGAAAAAGACCCCGGTTGGGGTCGAAAATTCGTGAATTCTGGAGATTGACTTCTTGTTTATTATCATTACTTGCAATACATGTCAGAGTTAGATTCTCATGCCAACCGATCCGTGTAATGTGCTCATCAAAATGCTGCCTGTAGGGTCCCTTTAAGCCATCAAAACACCAGGTGCAGCTATCAGCATACTATCAGCAGTATCTTTATCTTTCACCAGACTGCGGTTGCCATCCGTTGCATGTGCATTTCATCAGTAAATACATGAAATATGCTTCAATTTAAATACTCATCCCCGCAGCCCACAGCTTGTAGAGCTATGCATGCTTGGTTAGCAGGTGTCCTCTTTAAGAAGTGAAGTCCCTCAGACACCTGGACTTGTGCAAAAGATGTCGTACTCACGTCCTACCCATTGGTTGTTTCTTGAGGATATATACAGGGAGTCCTCGCCAGTACTGTCTTCAGACCCATATTATTGAGGCCCCTCATGTGTGTTGTGTTGCCGTTGTGTTGGATACGAGTAAAGTGTCACAGCGGATGCGCTCTGATTGGCTGAGTGCATCCGCCATGGCACTTTACTCGTGTCTAACACAAGAGCGTACGATTTCTTACATTTTGTTTGCGCGCCAATGTATGCGAGGGTGTGTGTACACCTACGTTCGGAAGTGACATCATGCTCTGTATGCTGGGATACTTCCCGAAGTAACCGGCTCAGGGGAGAGGGTTCGTAGCGCCTGGCGCGACAGGCCCGACTTGGAGAACTTCCGGTAAATAAAACGCTGTCGTGCCAGGCCGGTGTAGGCACGAGTAAGTTTTCAAACATGCTAATTATGAAGGATTTTCTGTTGGTCATCCTGCTTTAGATGTATAATTGCATGGCTGCTTCCCTCTCGCTTCTGCTAGCTTCATTTTAGTCAAACCGGAACAGGTGGTCGGTTTTAAATATCCCATACTTTCCATATGTAACTTGACCTGAAAGTGGGTCAGGTGACTTCTCTGTAATATCAGCTGCAAGCAATGCAGCTGTGCTCTGTTGGGAATTTTCTGGACGGGCTAGTTTTCGTTGGACTACACACTTCACGCAGCCCGATCTACACCAAACGTGGTACGCAGGTACCCCTAGGTCAAATGACCTGTGGAACCAAGTTTCAATCCGATCTGATATCTGACTTGACCACCAGGTGGCCTAAAACACAAAAAGTTCAATAACTCCTGAAATAATGGCTGGATCACCTCCAAATTTTTATCATAGGTTTATTTTATTTTCGCAGCCGTTTGGATACGCCGAAGACGACATTATGGAATCGTGGTTACACGGTCATGAACTTAACCACGCGTTCACCGCTCAGCTTCATCCGTTTACCCACATCATGCCCACGGAGGAAAAAGACGAGCACAAACCCGACATCAAAGTTGTCAAGAAAGAATCGATCAGTTTGTTAAGAAGTGACGTCATTACCGACGCCCGGAATGAAAACGCGATGAATTTGTTGTTGAATAGTTGCGTAGAGGGTGAAGATGATGGCGCCACTGATAAATTTGAAGGTCAGTATTGTCGCAAATGATCTAGCATTCCTTGTTCAAAGTTTTCTGGCTTTGGATATTTGTGAGGCGGTCTAGGAAAACCCGTCAGATGTCGCATTTGAGGAAAGTCTTAATGGCCTTGGTGAACCCGCACGTTTCAATAGCTGAAATGTACTTCGTAGTTCAGGTAAACAGTAGCAGATCAATGCACAGGCAATCTGACAGCCCTTGTTGATCATTCAGTGACATCCGACAGGTTTTCCTAGACCGCCTCAGATTTGGACAAAGTATGGGGTAGCGGCAACATCTCTCTCTCCTGTCAAGGAGGTCGTGGGTTCGAGCCTGTCATGTCGGTGGCTTTCATGCCAGATGTCATCTCTCCTTGCCATTATGGGTTTTCTCTGGGATGCCAGTTTCTTCCTACTTAATATATTACCCAGTTACACCAAAACTGAAGTTGTAACTGGTCACAGAGACCTGGCTTTGCCAATGGGATCTCGTTCCTCCAACATTATCATATCAAAAGCATCAGTGTCAGGACTTCGATTTGAAGATATCAACAGCCTGCTGTGTGGTCAGCAATGTCGACCATCACCAACAGGAGAAGCTGGACCCCGGCAATGCCAGACCTGTGACCTTCACAACTGCGATTTTGGTGTGTATTCAGAGATATGCCCCCTTAGTTGATGCCTCCGAAATTAGATTCTATAAAAAGAAACACGAAGCAGTTTCTGGGTGGCATCATCAAACACGAAAATGAGTTTGGATTGCAGGAGAGAACAGATTTGAAGGTATTAATTCTTGTGTTGCTTTCAGGTATCCAAGCCACAGACATGTGCAGTTTACTGGAGCAGTTTGAGACTGTATCTGCACAGCTCAACGATGAAAGCTGCAACGTGACGCCGTCAGTTTCGGAGAATCCAACACCCTGCGCCTCGGCGAATATCACCCCTTGTGTTTCGGCGAATATCACCCCTTGTGTTTCGGCGAATATCACCCCTTGTGCAACTCCAGCGATATCGGCGCCACCTTCGCCCGTCATTGACGTCTTAGAGTTAGATGATACGAAGTCGGATATCGTACTGAATGTCGTGGATATGACTGATGATGAGAATTCTTCGGATGTAAAACCGCCAAAGAGGTAATCATAAACGTATCTTTTATTTGCTCCGCTCGCCACAAACCACAATGGAATTCGCCGTAGTGGAAATGGTATAGACGTTTCCCATGTGACGTCACAGCTCAAAATGTCCGCCGTTTTGGCCGTCAAATGACGCAATGTCACAGCATCAACACAGCGTTCAGCACGCAGTTTTAACGTTGTCGGCAGTCATCGGCCTCTTCTACAGCAAGCCATATGGACGATTCGCTTTTGTTTTGAACACGGTTTTCACACCAGACCAACTAATTATGCTCAGAAACTGTGAGAGGTAAAGTGATTTGTTGAGTTGTATGCTCCCAGTGGCCTGTATGGGCCGCTAAACTTTTGAACCGAGAACAAGATGGCAGCCTCCATGGCTTCATTTTGATGGCCAATATGGCGGTCGTGTGACGTCAGTGGAATTCCTTTATAGAAAAGGCATAGACTTTAGGCATAAAAACAGAGTTTCGTACAATTTAAATGAGTACAAAAAGCATCCTCCCACAAAGCCCTGCTGAAACCATCCTCCCACAGCGGGGCTTTGGTCTCGTTCCTCTTTATGCACTCACACACAAAGCCCTGCTGAAACCATCCTCCCACAGCGGGGCTTTGGTCTCGTTCCTCTTCATCCACTCACACAGTGAGTGGATGAAGAGGAGTGAGGTAAAAACCCCTGCTGTGGGAGGATGACAAAAAGGATATTTAGTTGACACTTGGCGTTCTCTTTACAGTAAACCTATTGAGGAAGAACGGCCGAAACTTGTGAAAAAGAAAGAAAATCCCAAGTTAACCAAGATAAAACAGGAGAGGACACGTTCTGAGAGCCCAGGTAGGGTGACGTAAAACTTAGGCCTATAGACGATTCTCGAATCCGCAGATCTGCGCACTTCCGCCGAAATCTCAACCAGAACCTCGATCTGAAAGCACGTGATGTGACACAGTCCATGATTCAGCTATGGTCGACTCTGATGCAACGTCTTCAAAGTCACTGTCATAGGTTGTCTGCGTTATGTCATTCAGTTACAGACCGAGGTTATGGTTGAGATTTTGGCGTATTTGACGGATCATAAAGCATCATGTGTACGGTCCCGTCCGCATCTGGGGCTTTTTTGGCATGCGTATGGTTCGTCTTGTGCAAGATTTCACTTGCGTTTTTCACTAGGATTTCCAACGAGATGCATGTTATCTACATATAAACCCCTGATATTTGCTTCCAGCACGTACGCCGCCACCAACGCCCCCGCCAGCCGTTATCGAAAAAATCAAATCCTCGACCAAACGTAAAGCCGCCATCTTACTGCCAATGGGAATGCCGTCGAAACGTGGACGCGGTCATGCCATGTCAATGCCGGTCCATTGCACCACGCCGAAAATGCAAAAAATAGTCAAACAGAACTATGGTACTCCGCTGAGTACTGCTACACTATCTCAGGAATCCAGCCCATCGCTGCCAAAGAAATTTGAGAAACCGCCAGAAACTTTAGTTGACTTAGATCATGATTATTGTTTTGTGAGCAAATCGACTGAGAAGAGGCCGATATCATCAAACGCGAGTTTGAGTATGAGTATGTCATCAGACGCGAGTATGAGTATGAGTGCGAGTGATGCCGATGTGGATTACCATGAGTTACATTCAAACGTTCACGTGGATTTAGCCTTGGATAATGGGAGTGTCCTGAAAGCGTTGCTGATTTCAGGGAATAAGGAAAATACACAGAAAGCTTTGGAGGAAATTGCGGAGCAAAATGCGCCGAAAGAGAAGGAATGCGATGATGACGTACAAGACGCTGTTCAAGTTTGCGTGGAGGAGATTGAAAATTTCGAAGTCGCTGAAAATCAAGCGATGCAGGCCTCGCAAAATAAGAATACTTTCAAAGGAAAGGAACATAGGAATTATCGTAAGAAAGACAAGCCACCGGAGGAGCCGAAATTTGACAAGTTGCCCGGGTACTTGTCGGCGTTGTCTCGGCCGTTGAAATCAACGAAGCAGGATATATTGTCCGTGTCGGCGGCGCCGACAAAGGCTATTATTGACCGTGATATATCCCCGGAGAGGGAAAAAGGTTCTGGGTATAGTAAATTACCGGCGTATCATAACTGTTTTACGAACAGTACAAAGTATGATCGTGCGTCGATGTATATTTTGAGCCCAGCTGAAGAGGAGGCTATTCGTTCTGCAGTCTTGGGAAAACGGCGACGGAGCCGGAAACGTTCTCTATCCAGATTCAGTAGTAGGTCACCTTCATCGGGTTCTAGTTCGTATTCCTCAAGGTCGTCATCTAGGTCAAGGTCAAGGTCAAGGTCATATTCTAGGTAATTATTTCATTAATTCTTCATCGGTGCTGCATCATACATTACATGTAATGGTAAAAAAATGTGGTCTGCATCATACATTACATGTAATGGTAAAAAAATGCGGTCAGTCATAATGGTGTAGTGAAAACAGCAATGCCTAACACCTCTAAGGTTCCAAGTTCAAACCCCGGGTGTGCCCATTCTTCTTCATGTTGTAGAGGAAGGCAGCCCTCGATTATTTCTACCGTTTCAATTTCTTGGATTTAACCTTTCAGGGAACATTACAGATCAAGGTCAAGGTCAAGGTCACGGTCACGCTCTAGGTACAGCTCAAGGCATGGCTCCAGATATGGATCTAGACATGGTTCAAGGTCGAGACATGGTTCAAGGTCACGGCATAGGTCAGATTCTAGGCATAAGTCAAGGTCGAGACATGGGTCAAGGTCAAGAGGTCACTCCAGGGCTACTTCTCGCTCAAGGACGAATAGGAGGCCGTACGATTCGAGGAAATATTCACGTCGACGGCCAAGGTCGCGCTCAAGGTCATGGTCACGGTCAAGATCAAGATCACAGTCCTACTCGAGGTCAAGGTCAAGGTCAAGATCAAGATCATTATCCAGTGAACCCGATCCTCGTCGCCGTAGAAGGAGATCGCGGACGTCGTCTCCCGATAGGTTCCTTAGAGACGAAGAAAAAGCCCAGCAGATTGTGAGTCCAATGTATTTCTCAACTAATAACTTTACCCTTTAAATTCCTGGGACTTAAAAAGCATGTTTGTATAGTGTCTGATCCCTTCCTCTTGAAGTCAAATGTGACCCGCTCCAGCAAAAGTAGGCGCTTGTCGCAGGTGATCATCATTGGTCAGCACTTTACTCAACTATTTTCACTGCTGTCCACTACCTTGACTACCATTGTCAACCGCAGAGACGAACATTTGAACAGCTGTTTGTGTTTCAAGGCCGTTAACCCTTTCCTTGGTTGCAACAAGCACCTACTTTTGCTAGAGCAGGTCACAATTGAACTGTAGTTTGGGTTGGTTTAGACTCCAGTAGACGATATCACTCCAAAAGAGTGCAGCACCTGACGGGTAACTACAGCGTCACGACGTCCCGTACTCATTCCATGACATCTTGACTTGAGACGACGTCATGATCGCTGAAACAAGTGGAGGTTTTTCGAGTGACGTCATGGCGTTCAGAATGGGGTACGGGACGTCATGACGCTGAAGGCCTAACTAGCTACCCATCAGGTGCTGCGCTCTATTGGAATGATAGAGTCTATTGAAATTGGNGCCTCCAGAGTCATTTTTTACACTCCAAAATGCAAAATTAGTCTTCCTTCTGCATGAAAGTTGCATTTGAAATGTAACAAATTTAAGAAAAAACATTACTGAAGTGATTTTTTCAGGGTACTATATCGTACCCTCAAATTTCTTTAGGGTACTATATTTGTACCCAAAGTACCCTCTGGCGGGGACCCTGATGATGGAGCTGTCGTCTTACAAATAAATACCATAGAGGCCTTGCAAACGACGTCACAAGCCGCCATGCTGCAGAGGCACAGCGAAATGAGCCGTGCATGTCCCAATGACATTACGTCAAACAATGGCGTGGTGCACTTCACGCATGTCACGTCACACCTCTGCGCCCTGTCAAGGCCTGTGCCGTCCAGCATGGCCGCCAGGATGACGTCATTGCAAGGCCTCTATATGGCGGGGTTTCCAAAACGTACGAAATCATGTAAAGTTTTCAGTTTTTGATGGGATCACCAACTGCAGTGGAAGGGTTAATAACTGCAGTCGTTTGGATGCTGAGTGGCATGGGAGAAGCCTTGATAGCCGAGTGGTTATCACGTCTGCTTAGCAAGTAGTAGGTCCCAGGTTCAAATCCTGGGCCATGTGGGGTCAATCATCCCTGGCTCTTCACATCCGTTGCATGTTGCATGTGACAGTAAGCCGTGGTGTCTTGTACCTTGTGCCTTTGCAAGGGCAAGTAAAAGACCCATCCAAGTGAGGAACATGAGTAGCTTGAGATGGCCTCCTCCATACTTACAGGGTCAATAATTCCCTGGCTTCGCCCTGATGGAAAAATCTAATACAAATATAAATGGGTAGTCATCTTAATGATGAAATTTTCTGTTCCAGAGACAACTATGGGTTTGTGACCTTCGCCTATACCTGTGATGCTTTTGCTGCTAAAGAAAGTAAGTCGTGTCCTAACCCTAACCCGGCCTACCCAGGTTGCACTATTACTGCCCATGGGGCCATAGACTGGACGGGACAACTGTATTTGTTACCCACCACTACAAAACCAGTATTAAGTCGCACCGATGCAAAATGAGCCTAAACGTATCGACATGACACCAGGAGATAAAGATAGAAATAGAATCACTCTCACTTCACAACGGACAGACAGACAATACTGAAATTGACAAATACGTTTGTCCCAACTTGCCAACCTCAGAGTGACTGATGATTGGTTTTGTGGTGGAGGGTCACATTTGTCAATTTCAGTATTGTCTGTCTATTGTGAAGTCTGAGTGATCCTGTTTCTATCTTTATCTCCTGGTGTCATGTCGGTACGTTTAGGCTCATTTTCCACGCGACTTTACCCTGGTTTTATAGCGGAGGGTCACATTTTAGAATTACCCTTGATGCTGCAGGTTGACCATTACGCTGCTGCAAATCTCAAATGACTTCTTTGTCAGGGTTCGTTGTCTTCTGTGCCTGAATCAGAATTCATTTCTTCCAGATGGTAATAAAATTCCCGGTGTACCAAAGTTTGATTTATGTTTTGGAGGGAGGCGGCAATTCTGCAAGACAGATTATGCTGATTTAGGTGAGTCTTGTGCACATTTTGGGACAAGTGGTGCCTTAGTAATGCCTTTAAATTTGTTGGCTCGATGGAAATTGGCTCATCACATTGAAATCACCTTGTGAATCCTGTCGCCGCTAGGCTTCTTAACACGTTGACTGCCAACTACGAGTATACTCGTAGTAGGGCTAATGCATTTTCTGTTAATGTTGATAAGCTTGGCAATGACAAAGAGCCTTCCAATGATCATACTGGCAGTGGGGATTGACCAGATGTATTGGAACACGCTAGAGGGCGTACAGCTATGACTCGTAGTTGGCAATATGAAATAACTTGAAATAGGCATGGTAGTCATGGCAGTGGCGGATGAAAATGATATTTTAGCCATGGCAGTCAACGTGTTAATGTGTTTTCTGTTTCCGCTCACAGATGGCAATATTGAAATAGAAGAAGAGTACAATATACAGCCGAAGAAGAAAAATGAAGAAATGGACTTTGACATGCTTCTAAAAATGGCCATGAAGCAGAAAAGGAAAAGGTGAAGGTTAGAAAACTTAGGCGTTTTCAAATTTGACTATAACAAATTATATATATACTTGTGCTTTAAGGATTGGATGGATATTAGATGACAGCGGGTGAGCTGTAGTTTGGACCAGTTTTAGTACCAAGCAGATTTTGGTACCGTGACAGATTTTGGTTCTGTGACAGAATTTGGTACCATGAAATATTTTGGTACCATGACAAATTTGGTATTGTGAAAGATGTTGGAACCATGACAGATTTTGGTACCAAGACAGAATTTGGTACCAAGACTGATTTTGGTACCAAGACAGAATTTGGTACCAAGATCAATTTTGGTATCAAGACAGATTTTGGTACCAGGACAGAATTTGGTACCAAGACAGATTTTGGGACAAAGACAGATTTGGTACCAAGACTGATTTTGGTACCAAGACAGAATTTGGTACCAAGGCAGATTTTGGTACCAAGATTGATTTTTGGTACCAAGGCAGATTTTGGTACCAAGACAGATTTTGGTACCAAGGCAGATTTTCGTACCAAGGCAGATTTTTGGTACCAAGACAGATTTTTGGTACCAAGATTGATTTTGGTACCATGACAGATTTTGGTACCGTAACAGGGTTCAGTAATGTGACCAGTGGCTAATGGTAGGTCTGTATTTATAACAGACGTGAAGAATTCTTTATAAATACTGAAGAAATTTCAACAGAAATGGGATGTTATGATGCAGGCCATGAACACTGTATGTAACCGCACGAGGGTAACCCGGGTTACCCTCGTAACAATGGCGGCAGAACAAGATACGCTTCGGTGAGTGAATTGGCTCTGGTGGTGAAACTAGCACATCTCTGTGACTGAATTTTTGCATGTCGGAAGAGAAAATAGTACTGTACACTACTGTATATCGCATGACATTGAAAATTTTCTATTCATGCCGTATTTTGACCGGGAAGTCGGACACGACGACGAGGGCAATTCCAACCGTACTTTTATGCACTACGAGGGTAACTCCTTTTTGGAATTACCCTCGTCTTCGTGTCCGACTTCCCGGCCAAAATACGGCATAAACAGGGATTTACCAACGCCATGCGATATACAGT
>NMRB01002049.1:81165-91615 GCA_002633025.1 Notospermus geniculatus | reverse complement strand
CTAACTTTCTGCCCAATTCCCCTAGCCTGGAGATGATGTGGAAATTGGCTGTGAGTCCACTCTCCTTTCCTGTACATGTCCAAACCACTGTATCCTCATTAGGTCTCTCATCTGCTGTAATTATGGCTTCATCAATATTTATTGCCCACATTATTGCCTGTCAAGGAGGGTCTATTCTTTTTACTTACACTAGTCTTATTCCCATATGGAAAACTAATGACCAGGTTCTTTTTTCCAGTCTTCCTCAATGCTGTGCATCATGGAGAGAGAAAAACCATGGAACATCTGCTGTGTGGGCTTCCTGCTTCATCTCATTTGTTCTCACCTCCCTATTATCCAACAACCTGGCATGGACAGGATGGTATATCAACTAAGTGTAGATACTGACTGATTTCCAGTCAGTGAAAGGTTTGTATTAACTAACCAGGTGAAAGTCAGGTAAAAAGCTTTGTCAGATGTTGTGCATCTATCAACTAAATTTGATGCAAGAGAAGAGTGCTGAAAGTTCATGAGTCTGATATGGTGGAAAGGAGAATCTTTTGGAAGCTCAAGAACACCGTAGGAGAGGGGTATTTTGAAGTACTGGTGTTGTGGGGGAAATTTTAGAGATTGGTGTGGTAGGAAAGAAAAGCTTTGGGAGTTTGACATGGCATAAAGGGATGATGAGCCTTGCTAACATTGGGCACACTGGGGTTATATCGTGTATGACATTAACTTTTCTCTCTCAGTTGTTTAGGTACACTTGGCCATCCTGGAAAGGGCATAAAAGTTGTGAGTGACTGGGGAATGAAAGAGATGCAGAAGTCGAGTGCAGAAGCTTCAGAAGTCTGGTATTATTAGAAAAGAGCTTTTGGAAGTCAAGAGATCTCTGGAAGCTGGTTTTGGAAATTTTGTGAGATAGGCTAAATGAATGTTTACGAATACAATTAGCCTTTGGAGTTTGACATGAGAGAAGGAGAAAATGTGACACGCCATAGGTACAGTGATATCACAGTTTAGTGTATATGGCCTAACTCAACAACTAACTGATGAAATTAACTTTTCTTTCTCTTTTGTTCAGGTAAACTTGGCCATACCGGAGTCATGTGTTACAAGAAATTGTGACTGGGGAAAATGAAAGAGATGCAAGAGAAGACCTGTGCTGAAATTTCACAAGTCTGGTGTTGCTGAAAGGAGCTGGCTTTGAAGAAGGCAATAAAAGTGAAATGGATGCCGGTAGTGGGAATCTTGAGAGATAAGTGTCAAAGAATACAGAAGCTTTGGTAGTTGGACTTTGGAAAAGAAATGTGAGACAGACCAAGAAAAGGCTCACTGATATAACAGTTTGTGTATAACTCGGCAACTAGCTGATGAAATAACTTTTCTTTCCCTGCCATTTCGGTAGACTTTGCCATACTGGAACTGCAAGTTGCATGAAGTTGTCATTATGACTGGAGAATGGACAGAGGAAGTTCACAGCTTGTGGTTTTCAAGTTCCAGCCAGCACCAAAAGATGAAAATGAGGTGAGGTTTCTTCTCACCTTGCAGAGGAATGATTCATAAGTAACATCAGTAAATACTTGAAGTCCACACTCAGTTCATTTCCTAGTGTGAGTTTCTTCAACAAGGCAAGGTGTGTTTATTACTAGGCTGAGTTATGCTAACATGCTAAAACCAAGCAGAGCTACAGTAGCAATAACAAGCATCAGTTTGTTTAAGGTTGGTTCTCAGCTGCTGAATGACTGATAGACTCCACATTGGTATTGATTGCCATGATGAACCATACCATTCTAAAGGATCACTGAAATAGCTCAGATTGCATTCCTGGAGGATGGTTACAAACATCTCTGGTTTCTATTGATCTGAATAATGGTATCAAGCTATTAGCTTGTCTGCTTTGTATCTTTTCCTTTTCAGGTTGTTTTGGCAGTTTCTACCTGGTGTGACAATGGTCTTTTGGTCTTCATCGGCACAGATTGACACTTTGCCAGTAGATCTTCAACAAGTAAATGCAGCTGTAACATCAGAGGTGTGGAAGGAGAAAGTGCAGAGTCAACCAAGTGGAATCCTTCGTGCTTCACCAGAAGTCAAAAGAAGAAGCTATTGTTGCTGAATGTGGTTCCACCAACATTCTCCCAGATGGTGGAGTCTATTGTTCAAAAAAATTGTCAATAAATTAATTGTCAATTCTCAATAAAATTGCATTGAGCGTCGTTGTATACCGAAAATTAATCATTCCATATAAAAAGTTGTCCATGAGTCAAGTAGACTACCATGCCCTGTGAAAGACATCCAGTAAGTTCTAGCTGTCTCTTTGAGAAAACATATTTTTGAAGTCTGCAAATATTCTCACACCATGATTTTGTACCATCAAGCACCGATCTGTTGAGATCTAGGCCTAGAGAAAGAATTTTCAATTTCAGCATTGTTTCCCATTCCCAACTCGCCATCTTCGAGAGATAAGTTTTTCCCTCTGTGAAACTCCATTCTATACAAAACTACCTTATCTATCTTCACCCAACAAGTCCTTAGCACTCGCTTCTGAGGTTCCTTTGTCCATCAGTGATACTTCTGTTGCCTAAATCTGTTTTGGTCCATTATGGAAAGGTTTGTTTGCTTAGAGCATTCCTATGAATGTCTGAGCACTCTTCCTGAGCTCCACATTCTTTTCAATATTCTGGATGAGCCTGAAGTCATTTTCTCTTCTCCACTCTCCTAATACCATTCTTCCTACATCGAAGTACAGTAGTATTCCTCTGCTGGAATCTGAGCACTCATCTTGTTCAGCATCATCACCCAGCTCGCATCATCTGTGAAGTCACTCGGCAATGTTCTTTGATCGTGATGTTGCCTCAGCGCTATCATCTGAAATTCTCTCTGCTCTGATAGGAATTATGTTACCAGATAGCTGATTCTCTGAAGCCTTTACATTGCTAGAATAGCTCCTTGCTTTGATACTTCACACACGTTGCCTTCTTGCTTCTGGTGTGGGAGAAGAAAACGGATGTGAAATTGGTTTCCATAAACCTTTGAGCTCTCATTTTAGACTGATATGAATGGAAATGATGAATTAAAGTGACGCTTCAATGGTGATGATACGGGCATGCATTTCCATTCCATCATCTCTTATTTCTACATAAAATCTGGTTAGAAGAGATTCCTGCCATCAGGTAGCCTATATTCACCAAAGCTTAATAGAAGCACCTGACTCTGGCATTGCACATTTTTAAATTGCCATGCACATAGGCAACAAACATGGCAACGCATTGTACGTTTTTGAGTATTCAAACAGCAATATTTAGAATAAAAAGGAAGGGCTAAGAGCCACTTATATCAAAAATGTTGAAATGGTTTAGATTCTATGTAAAGTCGACAGATAAAAAATTTGCCAGTGTACAGTTGTAGTCTTTGCTAATCCTGGGATGAAAAAGAAGTAAAAACACAGCATTTGTCATGTTCTTTTACCTGAGTGTCTGACTCTGAATGTTCAACTGTTTTTGCCTGAACTCAGTTACACGTACAACAGCCAACACCTTTCGTCCATACCATGTATATCGTCTGTTAGTGTTCAACGGGGTGCTGGTGCTTGTCGAATGCTCTCATTTCACTGAGTTTAACTGTAAAACCTTCATGATGCCATTAAAGAACTGACTCTATGAGAGTACTGTGGACGTGTTAGTGATGATAGTTTGTCCCTTGCAAGAACCAACTTCAGTTGAGGTGATGCTCAATATCACACTGTGTCATTACCTGCATTTTTTTTATATACATGTACCGGTATATGATATTTATTCACTTTAAAGAATTTGGCACTGACCAACAGGTTGAAAGCCTATACCAGGGTCTGTACCATGTACAATTTCATAACTCTGCACCTCACAAGCACCCAATGGCACCAGCCCCTGAAGACAATAGCACTATCTCACTTAAACCTGCATTTACCACTATCAGGCTCTTTGGTTGAACCATCTTCTTCTGGTTGCTCTGTAACTCTCTGCCTTCCTGAGATCAAGCACAGGTATTAAAGAATCATGCCACTTAGAAAATGAGTTGCTGGCTATAGTTACTTTGAGCTGTGTAAGGCTGCTTTTCGTCTGTCAACATTAATCAGATGTGTTACAACATATTATTTCTTTTGCTGAAAGGAATATGCATAAAACAGAAAGAATAAGGAAGAAGTGAGATTTCAGAAGAGCTGTATTTTATAGCATGACTGGAAAGTCTTGTCTTAAAGACTTTTGGAAGGCTCCTAATTGATTGTGTAGGAAATCAGAAAGGAGGAAACTTAAATGAATGGATCTTTTGCCCAGAATTGTGGCAGTGATTTTAAATGTCAGCAATTCCATCCTCCATAATTTTCCCTCCCAGATATTCACGAGACATGAATTTATTTATTCCCTTTGTAATTGATTTCATGTTCTTTGTAACCACTACATACCATGCTATGAAAAATAATATCTCATTCTCTTTAATCTTTTATGAAATCTGTTTGCATGCTGGTTTCAATTACACAGCTTTTTCTTCACAACACACACTTCAACAGTATCAAAGCGATATCGTGTACAAAGTTGAAAAATTACAGTGCACGAGTTGCAACTTGATTGTGTCATGTACTGAGTCATACCTGATGAAGTCTTCATTGTAAACTGAATCAATTTTACTTCTTGATGAAGCATCTGTATTCAAAGCAGAAAAATGTTTGAGCTTTCCCCTGACAGAAAAGTGATGAGGTTGGATTCCCATTTGTTAGAATGAATTATGAGGTTAGGTATGATATACTCAAACTGAATGTTGAAATGTCATTAATAAAAGGACAGAACTGAAGAAACAGTCAGAGGATTGTGCTGCTGATAGATTTTTCATTCTTGTTCAATTAGGCTAGGCCTGCCTCTCAACCTTTGTATGCTTCTTTCGGTAAGGCAAACCAACTATATGGAAACCATTGACAATCAGGATACAGTGTTCGTACCAAAGGCTGGCAAAAGTGTAGCAAAACAAAAGGAGGACTTTGATTCTATTCAAACGTTGCTCCAGAAAGGAATGAATCATAGGATTTTACAGTGCAGCTACCGTGTTCATTTTTGTCAATAGAACACCACAGCCGTCACAAATCCTCTTTCATTTCGTGGCATTTTCAAAGTAACAGCGTTCAGATTTCTTCAGAAGTTCATCAGCATGTCTCAATGGGTGGTTTCCATGCGGCTCACATTCAGCAAATGACTTCAGATCTTCTTGTATGTGAACACATCCTGTGATTTGAGAACATAAACCTTCACGTCCCCTTTGGTCCTGTATGTTCGTGCCTCTGAATGAATTATTCAAAGATGAAGCTGCTATTGACTGCAGTGCAGCTGAGTTGTTCAAAAGGTGACAACAGGTCTTGGAGGTTCTGATGGTCACTGTGCTGAATGATGTTGGAAACCCTAATCTGAACACATTTTAATGGAATTTAGGTAATGGCAGCCACACATTTTCACAGAGTGGCAAATGTTTGCAAATAAGGTTCCCTTTGGGTCAATTCCTCAAATAATCAGAACACATGAGAAGACTCTCTGCAGCGAATGCCTTATACTCCAAGCAATGCCATGAAAGTGACACTCACAGTAAATTCAAATTAAATTCTAGAAAAATAGCATTATCAGTTTGTATTACTGAAAATCAATACGTGTCAGTGTGATCTTTCCATCAGCATATTATCTGTCCTAAGGCTCAGGAATATCCTTTGAAGTCCTTTGTTGTTTGATTCAATTTTGTTCTTGATCTTGTTACTAAGAGATTTCTTCACTGCCTGTGGGACTATCATGATGATTCTCTGATGTTATGAAGAGATTGAAGCTATTTCTCTTCAACTTATTCGACATTTGGCTTGGGCAGACAACATTTTGTGGCCTTTCTTCTGGAGATGGATGAGATTTAGGTGAGAATAATAAAACATTGTTTAGTTCAACCAAAGGTAGCCTCATAGATATTAGGTTTTCCAGTCTTTAATTTCATTTATCTCATCAGCGAGAAACTTTCAATTGCAACTCAGGTAAAACGCATAAAGAAAACATTGCAGTCTTGTGTCACTTTCTGTTACACATTTTGCAAATGTAAACTTCAGACTTGCACACTGCCAGTACATGTTTTCATATTACATGTACCGTATTAGCTGTACTTTTATTCATTAAGTGCGATAAGTACAAATCCTAAATGAAGTGGATAATTGGCATGAAACCTAAAACATGTTCAGGAAATCTTGTTCCAGATTGATCCTTAGTAAAGAATTGTGCATTCAATTCAGTTTATTTGCATAGAACTTGAAAAGTTCACCCAGGACAAACATCTATGTCTGAAGTCACAAGTCATTGATTTAGTGTTTGTCAAAGTATTTTCTTAGATATCGACTAATAGTATTCAACTTGTCTAGCCATTTGAGCCAGATGTAAAGAGGCCTTTGGAATGCTTTGATTCTTGTATTATTTTCTAGGCTGTGGAAAGCTTATTAGTCTTAACCTCCATGGGGACAGCTCTAGGCATAGCGTTTAACCCCATCAAAACATCCGTAAGTATGAGGCCATGCATATTAAGCATTAACTGTACTCATGAATCTCTGCCTATCGTGTACATACTCTTGTAATTTCAAAAATTAATCCGAAGAAGATTATTAGCCTGAGGGGACACTCAATGCGTTGTGGCAGAGTCTTAGAATCAGTTGATTCTAAATCTTAAGGTTCTGGTGAAATGTTGTACTCCTTTAATTCATGATAAGTTGGTTCCTAGCAATTTTGGGGTGATTCCCATTTGATTTAAGCCAGGCACATCCTATACTCCATTTTCCTAAGCGAGATGTGATATTCAAAACACCAGTTAACAAAGCCAGCTATCCAATTGAAGAATTGAAATCCTCTGCCGGCAATATATTTCACGCTGAGTCCCATAAGGCCGTGATTAATTCACGCACAGGCAATCAGCTGTCATTTTAAGGCAACCACTTGCCATATTTCAAAGCCAGTGGTTCATTGTTTGTTAACAGCCAACAATTCTGTATAATCTACCATTAAATTTGAATCAGACACGCACTATGGTTCTGGATTTGAATATTAGCTAGGGTTAGGATTGGCTGATCCTGTTGGTGATGCTTCTTTTCTGTCATTCAGAATATCCCGCCAGTAGAAACTGCTTGGCTGCCAGTTTGTAATTTAAAATCTGTGGCGTATTGGTTACATGTTCAGCTTGTCAATTCTGCATCATTCATCCACTGTGATTCGGTGTTATAGCTGAAGTCTGTGCAGAAAGTAGCCTGTGCATAATTGGTTTCTTTCCCACATTGAATTGGATATTTGGCGTGGGGGCTCTAAACTAGACTGGTTTCCAGGGCCCATATTCATAAAACTACTTAAGTAAGTCTAAGTGTGACACTTATCCTTTGTTCAATACAAAAGATAAGTGTCACACTTTGACTTAAGTATGTTTATGAATATGGACCCTGGTTTCCAAACCAACCTGCTTGCACACCTTGAATATTCAGGAAACAGCATTGCTGAACTGAATGGAAGGGTGCACGTACGCTGCAAGCTGTCAGGAAAGCTCGACTTCATAACTCTAGAGCCCTTTGTAAATCTTTAGTGGGCTCCATGATGATCGATTCGTCATGAGAATAGTCTGCATGATTGATCTAAGGCTGAGTTCACATGTAGAGGTATACGATATACGGATATGCCGGTTAACAATGGCTTCACGGTTGTAAACCCTTTGTGAAGCCTTCATCAACCCACGTGATCATATCCGTATACCTCCTATGTGAACTCAGCTTAACCCACAGTCTCAATGGGTTAAACCCAGTTCAATAAGTCCGTGGTCTTATACCCAGGTAATATTGATCTGCAGGTATTTACCATGCATTAACGTAGTCTATAATATTCATACACAATGTCTGTTATTAGTGGAATAACATTCTTAATATTACTACTTGGTAATCTGATCATGAAAATCCCATGAATAACTGATATTGGCTTTTACAGCTTGAAGAGGGAAGTGTTGGCGAGATTGCCTGTTCTTTATACTTCTGGAGATTTTCCAAGGCTCAGATCAATAAGTGCTATTGTATTTAATAATCTTGATTATGTGTGGGATTTGCTCGGTGAGGTGGCCTGTCTGGAGCAATGCCACGCTGTGTTTGTTTCGAAAAAATTAAAAAATCTCATGCAGTGTTGTTCATAAGCATCTTTATTATGGAACCTGCTGACGTCAGGAACAGCAAAAGTTGCTGAAGGTTCTTTCCAGTAGTACATGACAAATGATTTGACAGTGACTTTGTCAGTATGTTGTGACTGTACATACTCAGTTGCATACTCATCAATATATTACCTACTTCCTGACCCCTGATGTACAGATATGTTCAGTAATTTCTTCGTCATGTTGACACATGCAGAGACTCACTTGGATTTGATTGGTCGATAATTCTATTCACTATAGGCGCAGGAACTCTGCGGTACTGAGAGGAAGCTGAAGGTTGTGACATCAGTGAATCGGCTTCTTGTTTCCCAAGTTAGCAATCCCCTGAGATCAATTACTGAATAGGCTACACGTTCATGTTCAGTATAATTGCAGACAAGCCTGGTGGCGTTAAGGTTCACGTAGTGAAATTATGGAAAAAAATATCGCAATTGAGGGACATGGGGCACCATTTTAGAAATTCTGCACTTCCAATACCCGACTTGGTCCTAAGGATAGTTCATTGCTTTGCCACCAGGGAAGTTATGGCACTACGCGTAGAATCCAGGCAGTGCTAACCCAGGAGGCAATTACCTGTACTCGACGACCGGTAGCCTGCTTTGTTCACCCACGTGAGGATGATCGACTCATTATTCACAGGGGAGGCAGGCAAGGCGGGTTGATTTCTAATTATTAGGCGTTTCATAAGAGTTATCTACATTAATAATTCATACCGTATCTCAAAAATCGGCTAGTTTATTGTAACCTTTCTCCCACAGAATGTATCATTTTTCGCATTTTACGTTTGCGATGTTGACTTATATCTAACAATCCTGAAACCCCTATACGCCTTCCAATTAGGCTCGTCCTACCTGTGTTATTCTGCCATGTATTGGATATCGCGAATGCACTGGGCATTAAACGCAATTTTTAGGTCAACTAACGAATATTATGGCCCCAGAAGAAATCCGAAGCAGCAAAGGGATATCTACTTTTAACTTATTAAGGTTATTCACTAAAAGTTCATCTCTATCGAAGGTTATCCGATTTTATTGGCTTTCAATCTTCAGCCTCACAGTGAAAGTTTCCTGCGTGAGTGCGAAGCCCTGGTTATGATAATGTGAATAACCGCGCTATCGAAGAGTGAATCGGGCAAAACCGGTATGAAAATAATGGTCACTACGTGAACCAATAGTTTTTTAGACCGGAGTATGCATCAATCAAAAGGAGGTGAAGGCTGAAGAGCCCTATCATAATAGGTCAATGTTACAGAAAACAAGGTCTCACAAGTAGAAGTTCAGGCAGCTCAGGAACCCTCTTATGTCAGCAGCTGGCTCTTTATCAAAGGAAATATGATGTTTCCTGTCCTTCTACTACAAAAAGTGCATTGGAATGGTCGAAAAACATCCTGGAGGCATCACAGAGTGGCATACATGCCACCCCTCGACGTAGCAAGAGCACTAGTGGCTGTGGTGTTGAGATTATTTGTCAACCTGCGTGACTGCAGTAACTGGAATGTTCTTTGAATTGTGTTGAGGGTTCTAACCCATGCAGTTACCACCAACAGCAGGTTTACTCTGTGGGCTAAATTTGTGTCAGCTGATACTATTATCAATAAGTATCAACCACTTGTCGGTCAGAACAATGGTGTATCATAATGATTGGTTGATTCAGGTTATTCAATCATCATTTGTAACTAAACAATAATTTGTCAATTGCTTGAGGGATAGTCTCAAAGGTACAATGTCCCATTGACATTTGATAAGAAATTTTGCACTTTCAATGAGGATAGAATGGTGCCCAAGGTGGTGAAGTTTTGTTCATTGCAGTGTTGAGGGTGTATCCCTCGGCATCTGTTCATTCACAAAATGTCACACACCACTTTAGCATAATTTTGTTCCTTAGAAACTGCCCAGGCCGAGATTAAAAACTCTTCAAGTTTGCCACAATGGCAGCTATTCAAATATTGGGGGTCCTAGATGAGTTGAAGGCAATTCACAAAAGGTCTCTCGATCAACTACCTAAGTGCCCCTCTCGCTCTCTCTGGTGACTCAACCAATTCATAATTCGCGTCGCCTTATAAAAAAATGACAAAAGCTGCGATCTAATTGAAGAATTTACTTTTAACCTCTTCCTGAAAATCAAACATGAATTGCACCATGATTGAAAACACCGATTTAAGTTCATGAATAATTCATTCCAAATTGCCTGTCTCTTGGCTGCATTAAACCTGTTAATTGACTTTGTCATGACTTCTTGTCCCCAGATTATTAGA